>JAOBRG010320864.1:1795-15489 GCA_027574985.1 Umimayanthus nakama
GTGTTTGTACCTCAGACGACCAAGCTATTAATCGTAATAAACTAACCCAAGGGGAGGGGGAAGCGTCCAAAGACCCCCATGATTTCCCAAATGTTTGCATATAGAAGAACAAGCTTTGGCATAAAGGCAGCTTTTGGTTAGCTTTCAGTTATCTTTATGAACAACAATCAAGTATTAATAAGGAACTGTTGCTACGGCAACCGTCGTTTCACAACATGTCCTTCATCTTGGCTATTACTTTGATTTTTTCAAGCAGCAAAACTCGAGCAAAAGTTTTTTGAAATTAGTAGAAAACAAATGTCTACAGTCCCAAATAGGATTATAATTAAGAATAGAAAGGAAAAGAGCAACTTAAAACAAACTTTGTCAAAAATTTACGGCTTTTTTATTTAAACCATAATTTGCATGACTAACTTGGCATAAGTTATGGGCGATGAGGTAATCCAGTTAACGTCTAAAAATGCACTCGTAATTCGGTTGTATGTACTGAAAGTTTCATTTTGATTGCGAGAAATCTTAAATTTTAGATCAGAAAACCTTAAGGGGGGGGGGGGGGTTGAGAGGACCCGCACCCCTCCTTCTCCCCTGCTTTTCCCCAATACACACATACACACACCCTTTGACGTCTTCCTGGTAACAGCGTTTCGTGCAACTTTCACTTGACAGGTCTGCGTGAGCCTCCTGTCTATGCCGTACTAGAAAGTTCTTCCCCGGGATTATCGTCTCCCGTATATGCCTCCCTGGAGGGTCCAGACCCTATGTACGGCACTTGTAACAATGATTCTGTCAGAGGGAACAGAGTGTCACGTGACAACAACGACGATTATGAAAATGATGGACAGTTCAACACCAGCGAGTTGCGTGAAATTGAGAAGGAAAAGCCAATAGAAAATGCTTCAAAACGAAGAGCAGAGTCGGTTAATTCATCTTCCATTTACGGAGCGCTGTGTAACCCTTCACAGTATCAGAAGCTAAGTATAAGCGATCTCTCCAGAAGACGCAGTAGCAGTGAAAGAGTGCTACAAGACAATCATCAACCAAAGAACTCTAGTGCGCATGCTCCAACCTTCCAAGCGGCAGACTGTGGATATTATCAACCTCTCATTAAACCTCCTCCATCGATTTACCAGGGTCTTGCTAAACCTTACGGAAAACGCAATAAATAGTGTTAATTTTTTTAAAATCAATAAACAAAACAACAACAATAAATAATAATAACAATAATAATAATAATAATAATAGTAATAATAATAATATAAAGGTTGCATGAAACTAAAAAAAGTTGTTTGATTTAAAGAACAATTTTCTCTTCCAATTGGCTGTTACTATTAATTTGGCTGTATAAGTTATATATTATCCATTTTTAAAAATATGTTTCTATGTTTAGTTTAGTTGGGTGGAAACTTTTGTTAAGACGTCGAGTTGGGCGGTTGGTTGAGCATTTAGACAGCTCAACATTTCGGGCTTTTCTGTGTTAAGTACATAAACTGACTGGTCTGTAATTTACACATATAATTGAATTTTAACATGTTTAGAGTCTTGAGTAATGTATTTGTGTGTGCATCACACCTGCTTTTGAATATGGTCCTAACAAGTCGCCTTTGTAAGAGTACTAAGCGTGACAGCAGATTAGCTGGATATTTGGCTGCCTAAACAACACAACAGTGTTAAAAATACGGATGTGCAACGGCAAGGTATAATGTGCGTTATGACGATTTCAGCAGAAAAAACCTGATTTGCGAATAATACCAATTGCTTTTGAAACTTTAGTTTATATATTAGTGATGTGCGGCTTTCAAGCGAGATGTTCATCTATATTAACAGGCAAAGAGGAGATTTCTTTAACTTGAGAAATTTCTTTTTTTGTCAATTGCGATTGAATTCGTTTACGTTTAGGTCTCACTCATGAATATTTAGTTTGTTTTCAGATTTAAGAATAGTTTCTTGACTTTGGACCATTCAGAAAATTTATCGCCAACTTGGTGTAACATATTTATTAAGATATCCAGGTTCTGGTGTATCGTCTGCTAACAGAATTAATTCGACAGTCGAAGTTATGCTAGAAATATCATTTATATATATCAAAAAAGTTATGGACCAAGAATGGACCCCTGCGGTACTCCTCACCGTATCTTTTTTCTGTCTGAAGGGCAATCGTTCAATTGGACATATTTTTTCTGTTATATTGGTAGCTTTTAGTCCAGTCCAGTGCACAGCCTCGAATTCCGTAGTGTTCTAAGTTTTCAATTAAGTTGTTGTGGTTGACCGTATCAAAGATCTTGGATAGACCCAAGAAAATTCCAATAGCAATTTCATTTTGGTCAATCGCCGTTGATATTTTCTCATATAGATCGACCAAAGCAAGGAAGTGAGGCTCTCTAAATCCATATAGGTTGCAAGACAGTATCCGATACTTATTGAAAAGTTTCATCAAACGAATACGAGATACTCTCTCTAATATTTTTTTATATTGATGGGAGTAGAGGTATTAGTCTGTAGTTTCATCACCAGTTTTAAGTACCGGAACAACTCGCGCTGTTTTCATTTGATCGGGAAAATATTCATATTCAATGAAAGGTTAATAGTGTGTGCCAGTGGTTTTGAGATATAATCGATGGATGATTTAATGTCGTTTATGGTAATGTCATCGAATCCCGGTACTTTGCCAGACTGGAACCCTTATACAATTTCAATTATTTCCCTTTGATTACACTATCAACAAAAATAGAATCCGACACCTTTTGGGATGAAAAGGACTTAGGTTTCAGGTGAGAATCGGTTATTTTTGCAGCTAAATTAGTACCTAAGTTACTAAAATAGTTACAAAATCTATTTGCTATTTGAAATCGATCTGCAATATCCTTATTTTCATATTTGAAAATTGAAGTCAATTTTGGTTTAACATTTTTTCCATTAATAATTTTGTTGAATACATTCCGTGTTCCCTTTATGTTGGATTTAGTGTCAACGTGCTAGGCTTTTTGTTATAATATAATCGCTTGGCCTTTCTGATAGATTGGGTTAGTTTTTTGCTGTCACATTTCTGTAATTTTTCATTGACGGAATTGCGATAGCACATAAACTATTTGTGTATTTTGTTTTTCTTTTTAGAAGATTTCAAGACTCAGCCATATGGTTTTTTACTTTTTTGAATTTGTCCTGACTGTTTTAAAAGGAAAAAATTCGTTATAGATTTCAGTTAATTTTGTGAGAAAGGTTTGTGTGTGCCGTCGCGGTATCGTTTCATTTTTCAAAATTTTGCCAGTCAGATTTTTTCTTATCTTTTAATTCAGTTTTCTAGATGGTTTTGATTTTTGTCTCGAAAAGTAATAGCTTTAGCATTAGTCATAAACGCGAAAGAAACACGGGAAGGTGATCATATATGTCTGAAAAAAATTGTTTAAACATATATTATCTATGAGGGAGGCTGTGTAATATTTGAGGACAAAGCGCATTGAAAAATGCACTATCTAGGAACTTGCCTTTAGTGTTTTGACTGTTGTAATTCAACAGGTTAATATTAAGATCACCTATAAACTAACATGATTTATTTTCTCTAGAGATTTTTTCAGCAATATCAATAAAATCATTTGTAAATAATTCTAGGTTTTTGTCTGGACTAGGTCTATAGTTTATTCCCAGTTTATTTTAAATCGATGGATAGATACAACCCAACGCCGCCACCACACCTGTTTTCTCTATGCTTAGGAACAAAGCTATAGCCTTCAAATTGGCAAAATGTGAAATCGATTCCTTTAGCCAGGATTCTGATATTCTAATGACAGAACTGAAAACAGTAATAAGGTTAATAAGTAATAATTGTGTAAGATGTGACAAATTACGAGAAATACTAAGGAGAAGGTTATTCAGGCAATGGTTGTCAGTGAGAATCTTGTCACATATGGACTGTCCCTAGACCTAATCATTACCAGAGTCTTCATGTTTGGATTGAGCACACGGTTTTCATTAATTTCATGCGGTACACTAAGTTGTCAGGAAACGTTTGCAGACAATTTTTAAACGAGAAAGTTGGGTGCAAAACATTTGTAACGACAATGGTAATTAGCAAGTTGTATTAAGTGCAATCTCAATAGTGACCCGGTGCGGAAGCTTTCGCGGCAAACAAGAATAAGCCAACTTTTTGTTGATTTGGATTTTCAGATGAACCAACGAGATATTTCAGACACTCGCTGCATAACCTATAGCCTGCTAGTCGTGTTCGTCTCTCCTGCATGGAGGTTAAGTCGAAACTCATTGTCTTCGCAATTCTTTTGGCGCGCAAAAAGCAAAGGAGAGGAAATCCGAAAACAATCATTTTGGAATATACTCACTGAAGAGCCGGCTAGCAGGCAACGTAACCTGCCACTAGGCCTACTTATACATGTAATAAATAAATGAAACTAGAAAAAGAGAGACTTCGTTTATTTTCTTTTTGTTGTATCTTTTTTTTTAAAGAAAGTAAAGAAGAACTGGGTGTAATCACTGGTTATACACACTGCAGGATTTGAAGCAAGTTCCAACGTCAAACTCGTGTTCACTTGCATCAATTTGCAAGCCCCTTTAGCCAAATCGTAAATGAAAAAGTTCCTTGAATTTTAAAAAGGTTCTACCCACCTTTAATTGTCAATAATTTCGACACAAACACTAACGAGCCATTAGTTTTGTTCTTGACAAACACGATTACAATATAATTTCTATTTAGCAACAAGAGTTGCTGAAAAGGTTTCCTCCTTTTACTGTTACACTAAGAGCATCAAAATATAACTTTGTTCTTGAAAGCCAAGCTTATTATCTATAAACGTTTTTGCCTCAAACGACTGTTCTTCTCCACTCAAGTTCTACTTGTGACTCGGTGGTTTTAAATGAAACGACAAGTGTCCGCAAAGAAGCCTCTTTATCTTTTCAAAGTTTAATAGGTTTCAGTAATCTTAAAGACTTCCTTGGCGTTTTCGTTTATATTGATTATTCTAAACACTTTGGTAAATTCCAGGTTTTAAATGTTGTTACTGATTTACTCACTGTATCATTTTAAAGATATGCTTATATTTTAGCGATAACTTACAAGTTACGCTGCATGTGTTTGAATGAACATCAGACTGACCTAGTTATTACTTAGTGATAAATATGACTAAGTGTTATAAACAAATAATAGAATGTTCAAACTCATTCTATAGCAAAAACTTAATATTATCGTTTGATGTTACGCGTATACCTGTTGACTTGTGCATAACCTTTGTGTAAATTCGCACAGGAAGTAAAGAATATCAGCTTATCATTAACAGCAGAGTGGACATTGAAAAGCATCAGGGTGACTATATTGGTTTGTTGATTTAACAAGGTAAAGGTTAAAGTAATGAAAATCCCCATCAACTTCCCATAGGGGTTTTTAATTTCCAGAGTGATTGAAAACGTGACAACCTTAGGCAATAAGCAACGCCCATTGACGTATTTGTATGTGCCTTGCCACCGGCTTTTTGTTGATTTTCTTTCTGATACTATATCTCAGTATTTTTCCAGCAAATGATACTTTCAGATTTGATACCCTCAAATCTATGAAATGCTACTTCCCGCCTACGAATCCACGCTCATTTCAACAAAGATTCTTCCGTCTGCGATCCTAGTACTTAAACTCTTTTTGACAGGAAACAAACAATTTAACGATCGGTAAAACATTTTAGAAGTTCTATTAACAACTGTATATGGAAACTTGGAAATGGTTTGTTAGCTTTGAAAAAAGCTTGCTCTGCGAGCTAATATGCTTCTTAGGAATATAAGTTTTCATTGGCTACAAGTGTATCTGCTAATATCTAATATTACACATTCAGGAACGTATCCAATATTTTAAGTTAAAAGCTGTTCAGGTTTAGCAACTGGTAAGTAACGTCAGAGCGAGCAACAGATGGTTTGTTTTACAGCAAAACAAGACGTGACTGACAGTAAAAGCTTTAGCAGTATTTCTAGCTTTTAGGTAAGTCTTGTTATGACGTGGCAGTAATTAGGCAAAACTGGGCCGCAATAACGAATATATATAAGTTTGAGCGAACGTGATAAAATTTCAATCCTCAAGAGCTGTGTTTTCGGAGGTGTGCCAACTCTAGGATCGTGCAATTATTTTTCGTCACTGCATATCGGATTGAAGGTTTGAAATGTGTATTTTTTAATTTCCAGTGTTCCTACACAACAAAGATATATAAGCATCATCTTTTTTTCCCTAACGGGCAACACCAAGAACAAGTTTGCTTTCTTTCTTACCGTGTTAATTCAGAGGGAAGCTCTTGATAAAAATCATGATTGCTAATGACAATTTTATAAGCTTTCATTTGGTTGTCTTCCTTTGTTAATTCGTAAAAAAATTCCAACATCTCTGAATTTTGCAGAAAACTAGTTTTTTTCATCGATGTGCGATTTTCGTCTAATTTACTTATTTACTCACAGTTGTGTGTAGAAAAACCTAATGTACGAAAAAAATTTCTCACTTTTAAAGTATTACTTTATCTTTTTTATGTCATTGGTCTAACTTCTCACTTTAATATATATAGCAGTTTCCGTCGGTGATAACAAACATGCATTAGTGTTTTTGTGGCTGAAAATGGAAACTGTAATTCGTCTACTCTTAAGAACTACTTTTATTCCTGCAATATTTCAAAACTTCGTATCAAAAAGTTGAAGGTTGCAACAACATTTTATGCACGCCAGTCAAAAAGCAGCATATTTACGAATCCTACAAATACACAAAAAAACCGGACTAACCCGAGGCAGGAGTTGTATGCTGTTTGCTCGCCCGGAAGACTAACCTTAATTTGAGGAAGAGTGGAGTATTTAAGCTTCCCAGGTTTATAAATGTATAAATAAGATGTTTTTTGAAGAAGCCCAGGTCACGCAAAGGTGGTTTTCATTGGGTTCGAACAATTCAAAAAATGTTTTATCATTCGTTTCCCTTAAGGCATAAACGTAAGGTTTTTCAAAATCATGATCAAAGTCAAATTTATTCTCTCTAGGTTTTTAGTACAATTGTAAACTAGGCGTAAGTCAGCTCCTTGGCTGTAACTGGAATGCTTTTAGTAGATTTACCATAATGACAGTGTATAAGATTTTGATCATGACCCTGATTATGAACATAATTTCTGATCCTGATTACTGCTAGTTAAAGCCCTTTGCAATTTGCTTTCAATTGTTCGCATTTGTTCTTTACTATTGACAAATTCTAACAATCAAATGGGCACAACCTTTGTTTTCAAACAAACAATACCTTGTTTCAGTCGGCCAACAAAGACAAGATTATTACCACTACAATCGATACATGTTTTCAAAGACCTACACGTGAAAAATCTTCAAGTAAATGTCATTCCTCCTTTTTAAAACTTTTTCGTAGCCCTCCATAACCTTTTGCCGTTTTTCAGTATACCTTTTTAAATCTGTTTAGATTTTAACTCTAAAGGCATGAGGCCTTTTTTTGGCTTTAAAATTTGTATTCCTTGACTGGTTTCTAAAAGCTTTGGCACAATTGTTCTTTGTTTTTTGACACATCTTTTGACTTTAAATAGGTGACGTCACGATCGGTGACGTCATCATAATAAGTCACGCAACCCGTCTGTTTCTTCAAAAATTGAAATTTTTCGCTAAAAATGCGATTATTTTTGCCTAGATACTGACAACTTCACGTTATTTCTTACAATTTTGTTTATTCCAATCGCTAAATGCTGTTTTCTCACCATTTTCAGAGTTCAAGTCGAAAATCTGAAAATCAAAGACGGCAGCCGCAGTGACGTCATTTTTTTGTTGAGGCTGCCATTGAAAACAATTGAACACCACGTGATATCTATTAATTGAAAGTACAATAAAAGCTTTTTTATAAACACCAAATATTAAGTCAATTGGATGAAAGGTGTCAAAAGTGAAGGAAGGGGGGAGGGTAATTGACCCCCCCCCCTTACACTTTCGTGTAACTTTATTTACCTTATGCCTTCCAGAGTGAATAAAAGCTGTGACTGTTTCTGCTTCCTGACTTTATCAAACCAAAGTAAATTTCTTTAGCTACGTAGCAATGATTACCTGTCGGGGTTTTTAAAAAGTGAAAACTAAAAAAAAACAAAGTGTTTTAAATACGTTACACTAAAGTGCTGTATAACTATTCCAAGCAATATTTATACTTCCTGAGCGATAGCCCCAGAAAAGAATAAAGCCCACACGGAGAAAGATAAAACTTTTGAAAAAATATATGCTACGTTCTGTCTCACAAAAACTTTTGTGTTTGTATGTGTGGATTCAGTAAAAGTAGTGTTGCTTTGTATTGTCTTGTCTAAAATTCTAAACGATGCGATGTAAACGAATGTCAAGTCTTTTTCAATTATCAATTTTTTGCTTTCAATTATTATTTTAATTTCGTTTGTCAGTCAAACACTGAAAACATTCCGTTTTCTAGAGCAATAATGCAGTAAGACAGTGCAAGGAGCTGCTATTTCATGCATGTTTTACTATAAAAAAACAAATTTAAATAATTTTTAAACGGTTTAGAGTTTGCTTATACTTCTCGGCTTTTCCTAAAATTAAATTGGGAACCTTTTGATACATAAATCATTGGTGTACACGCTTTTTTATATGAACAAGTAAACTTTGGCCGAGCCTCATTGTTCTTAAGTTTTTAGAAAACTTCAATTGTTCTTAAGCTGTTCTTACTTTGAAAAGTACTCATAAGAACAACGCCAGTAAAAAAAACTCCTAAAATACTGCAAAAGAAGCTATAACGTGTGATCAGGCACCAAAGCGTAAAATCGCAATAGAAATTCGATAGGTTTCAATGTTTGGAGTATTTTAACACTTGGTAAAATCAAGCTTGAGGAAAAAAATTAAACTTTGTTAAGAAAGTAAATGTTTCATTTCTTGTTCCAAATCCCAGCCTGGATTGTTCTTAGCTTGTTCTTAAATTTTGGCCAAATCGGAGCCCCTTTTTTCTATAAAATTATTCATATAAAAAGAGCGTGAATGCAAAACGATTTTGCCACGGTAAACAAGACTTTAGAGATAGATTTTCGAGCTACTAAGAGCCAATGTTTTACATCCTTTTAAAGTAACAGTACGATTTCAAGAACTGTCCTTTTGTTGTCAGTCATAAATTAATACAAAACATTCCACCTTCTATATTTCAGACATGAATAGTTCAGAGCAATACAATGGAACAAATGCAAGTGTCGACCTGTTCTATAGAGCAGAAGGAAACTCACGTCCTCAAGTCAACGTTTTTGCAAACACCATTTTTACGATAGCCTATGCGGTTGTTTTACTAATTGCATTGACAACGAATCCATTTGTCATTCACGTGGCTTTCTATCGACTGAAACTGACACGCACTACTTTTAATCTCCTTGTGATCAACCTGGCTATTTGCGACATCCTTTATGCTCTCCTGATTATCTTTCTCCAGCTTTACCAGATGTACCTCGGACACGTTTGGTTTCAAGGAGAATTTGCACTTTTTCTTTGCAAGTTTCTTATGTTTGCTGTTCACGTAGTTTTATCAATTTCTGTGATAATCCTCGTTTTGATGGCCGTCGATAGATACATGGCTACCGTACATATCTTAAAACAACCGCTGTCCCGAAAAAAAGTATGGATCGCAATAGCTGTTGCGTGGATGGGCGCTGTGCTGATATCCTCTACAGAGTTCTACAAATTCAGACTAACGTCTTTTACGGTCAACAACTCACCAACAACTTATTGTTTTGCACAATGGTCTGAATCCTTTCAAACCAACACTCTGTTGTATAAAATGGAGTTCATTTCAAAATTTCTGTTGCTTTATGTTTTTCCTTTAATTACGATGACTGTGGTCTACCTCAACATAATCTCGGTGCTATGGTTTGGCCGTGTTCCAAGAACAATCAAAGAAAAACGGAGAAGACAGCTGCGTCAAAAAGTCATCCTGATGTTAGTTTCAATGGTAACAATCTTTGCGATTGGTTGGCTCCCCGTGCACGTCTTTCATTTCCTATTAATTTACAACGCCATTGCTAAGCTGCCATATTCCCTCGCGCTGCTTATGACGTTTGCTGCGCATGCTCACTGTGCTATAAATCCCTGCCTTTACCTGGTGTTTAACAAGAGCTACAGAGACGAGCTACAGCGAGCTGGTCAGCGGCTTCAGGCGTGGTACGTTTCATCAACAGGGAAAGTTTTAACACTTTCCAGATCTGTTTTTGTGTGTCGCCCGATAGTAAATGAAGAGAGCACTTAAACTAAAGTAGTTGAACCATGCGTATAAGAACCTGGAATTTAATAAACTAAGTGCCAGTCCAAAATTTTTTTATTAGACCCCTTTTACACAAAAGCTTGTTTACTCATATGGTTAGTAGCTCCTCCTAAAATGGTCTACAATTGGTACAAGATTTAATGGAGCCGAAACCAATTGTAGAGTTGCGCACGTTTTAGTTATCCTACTGGTGAACAGTTACTGATTTGCTTTTTATTTCAGAAACATTATAGGAGCTCGTACAGTTTCAATGATTAGGCTAGAATTTTAAAGAGATCTCTTGTACATGTTTTATCAAATAGGTTCAAAACTATAAACTTATAAGCTGGTTAACACCACTTACATAACAACGTGTTTAGGTTAACTTAGAAAAATCTAGGTTCTTATACGGCGGGTTTCACTGTGCGCTTTATTTATACAATCAAAACCAAATACTGTAAACAGAACACAAAGAGATAGTTCAAATCTGCAGGTTTTTATTACAAGGACCTATTTACAGCAAGGCGATGGAAAAACTCATTTTTTGTCGTTGACGACAATGCCTTCATACAAGCAAGCCAATACACTGCCCAACAGTGCTGAGCGACCACTCCTTACTGGTTACTCCTACACTCCAGTGTTGGTTTCCGCACAACATACCATCTTGTTTCCCAGGAGAAGTTCCCATCTGGCCTTGTGGCTCAGTTGACAGACCAAAGGTGATGTGTTCCAGAGTCTTCTCTTTCTCTGTGTAGGCCAATGTCCTTTCCAGAGCTATCACCGACTGATTAACTATTACTTGAAATATTTGTTGGAGCACCTCAATTACTATATGTAAAACCCTACACATGCTTAATTTGTCCTCTACAATTACAAAACTACAGTGTGCCTCGAATGTCCTGTTCATCAAAACACTGGCCAGGAACACTCTTGATCTCACCTTTCCTGGCGTGTCGTTCTACAGTCAGGCCTTTTATTTATTGCATAAACTACAGAGTTTTGCAATGATTTCGGTCAATAAAAACAGACCAGTTTTCTGTTTCCAGTTTCCGCTGATTACATTGACTTTAGACTTGTTTTTACAGGGTTAGTCTCAACTTGGTGGCGAGTCTATAAATACCGGCAGGACTTGAATCTCCAAAAAAGCAGATTTAATAATTCGAGGTTTGCGTGCGACGTCACGACCGCCATGTTGGTAGACTTGAAATTACATTTTTTCTATTTCAATCCCTGGAGATTGAGTGTAAATAGCTCATATCCTCAATGGAAAAAATGATTATTTAACATTACGTCGAGGCCAACCTGCCAAAACGAGTCTACAGTCGTTGTAATCAGCGGCAAATTGGAATAGGAAACTGGTCTGTTGTATCTAAACACATGCAAGAATACTGCAGATTTACTAGTGTTCACATCAGCCAACCGGTGATCTTCTTGTGTTACCATGACAATACCCGCCTTTCAATACTAACATCAGTATAATGTGCAAGTCAATTCCAGCCGCGAGCATCCCCCGGGCAAACCCCCGGCAAATCCCATGACATTTGAAAATTGGACAAGTGCCCGGCCCTGCGGGCAGTTTTTGTTAGCAAACGCCCCGCCCTCCGTTCCTGCTACAATTGTCAAATGCCCATGCAGCCCCAATATACAAAAATATTAGTTGCCATTGTTTAATAAACATAACAGTTTCAGCTCATAGAATTGCATAAAACTGGCACGAAATGAGTCAATCCGGCTATAAAAGAGGAAATTGTTCTAATTCCTTTGCAAGTCTTTTATGGTCGATAAATGGTCTTTTTGTTCGAAAATGACGGTGTTTTACTCCGAGTGTCATCGGAAATAACAACAGGACGTTACTAAGCAAGTTTCTTGTTGTTTGCAAATGTCCGGGGGGCCGCGACACTATAGAATTCCAAATGCCCGGCCCTAAGGACTAATCGCGCATCAAATACAGCGGGATGCAAACAGATGGAATTGACTCACACATAATCAGGAAACTTTCCCTGAGGCGTTTTTCACAAAGTTGCTATAAAAAAGACTAATGTACATACAATAAAAACATATGACTAAGTTAAAACTATTTGCTTGATTGTAAGACAAAATAGAAAAAATACCAAGTTAAAAATCTAGAAAGAAACTTCTGATATTGGGGCATTCCTCATTTCAATGACTAGGTTATTCCCGTTTTTGATAGCTTGGTAGTTCAAGCTTTGTTTTCCCCGGTTATGTTAACCTTTGGCATAGCCTCAATGCCGCGTTGTTGCAGTCTGCAATTGCTTTGCATCGACATATCGATGCAAAGCATCGATATCCGCGCGCCATATAGTATTTTCCATTTGTTAGTTTACAAACCCACCCCCCCCATTTTTTGAAAATTATAGAGTTATTAAGACAAAGTGTTTCCATCCAACCCGCCACCCCCCAACTCTGAGTCACTAGTCAGCCTATCAATTTTAGAGTAGCTCCGCGTTCCTTGTTTTAAGGGTACTAAGTATGTTTCGGTTAAGAGGAAAATATCTTTACTAGATCCCCAAACAATAATTTGTTGGAGAAAAGAAAGGAAACATTTTACATTTTAACTCATTCATGTCTCGAATAACCGTCGCGTTAAGAAAAGTTATCAGCTTATTCGTGTATCTTAATAGCTATAAACTCAATTAGCAAAAGGAAAAGTAAAGGTGATATACATGTTTATATGTTGTAAATTAGTAATATATGCATAGGAAGTATAAACACAAATAGCAATCATTAAAGAAGCTATGATCAGGAAAATCTTACATAGTTAACAGGTTTATTACTTGTTATCAAGTATCAGTTGTAATAAAAACAAATAACTGTTGACCACTTTAGTCTTGCCGTCTTTAACTGGTTGTTTGTAGGCTTACCGATATTAAATTAAAGAATCATCTTGAACAGTATCTTCGCCAATTTTCATTGACTAAACTCACCCTATCCGAGTGCGTTTTTAGGGGACGGTTAGAGGTACCAACCCAATCTTCTTTCAACCTTTTTCTGTGCCAAATAAGGAGGGGGGGGGACTGTATTTTTGAAAACTATAGTTTTCTAGCTGACTATACTGGTGCTAAATACATACATACGAAGGTACAATAGACCTGCATACATACACACGTTCCTACATACGAACACACTCATCCATGCATACTTAACAATTATTCCACGAACGCGCGTTGGATATGAGCTTTTAGATACCGGACGAGGTGCGAAGCACCGAGTCGGCTATCATAAGCTCATATCCAACAAGCGTGAGTGGAATAGTGGTTTTATTAAATACCAAGGACTGTATAAAAATATCTTGAATTCTATTTTCTAACGAGTCGAGCTTTTGGCCATTTTGAGGGGAGATTTTCCGTGAAAAAATTTTCGGTTTCCATATCTGGACATATTGCAGTATACAGGATTTATACCGTGAGTAGAGAGCCAATCAGATTACCGGAATCTCAATATCCAGTGC
>JAOBRG010320975.1:0-15487 GCA_027574985.1 Umimayanthus nakama
TTGAAATTTCTGGATCTGCCCCTGAGCCTGGTGAAAGATTGAACTTTAGGCAACTTTCTCTTGTCACAACATCCATGAACAGGGTTGATAAGCAATTAGTCCACTCTCTTGACATTCTATCTAGGGATTTAAAATATCCCAAGCATACACTTGTCATGTTGGTATGAGTAGGCTATAATTATAATCATTATATTAATAATAATAGTAATAATAATAATAATAATATACTTTATTAATGTCTCAAAACATCTAGCTTGGTACAAGTGCCTTGCTAATTGTGGAGACTTTAGAAATTCAATCATATATAAATTTTACAAGATATAAATAGCTTAATATATTCAAAATGGTGAGTAATTTGTTTTCTAAAATTTTCAGTCTCTATGCTAGCTTAAATAGAAATAAAATCAGGGAGACTTAAGATATATATATAAACATAGTAAAAAATATAGATATAAATTGTAATTACATTCTGATTGTTGCAGAAAGTACAGTCCTTACATCCCAATTCTCTAGGCTTGACCCATTGTTGCGGAATGTCACCTTCTTATCTACAAAGGTGTTGCTGTAATTGTGAAACCTACAGCAGTGTCCCTCTACCATCAGAGAAAAGACTGAAAATTAAAATAAAAACAAATTTGTCAGTGAGGCTTGTTACGATTTCTGATGACAGAAAAGAGCCATAAAATCTTGGGCTGTATGGGTGATGTACCCTCCTCCCGCTTGCATTTAGAAGTTTCAAATTGCTCACTGTCGTTGCTCCAACTTATTCAGAGTTCCATACTTGTTTATCCCATTCTCCAGCAAGCTTTGGGAATCCAACTTCAGTTACTCACAGTGCATAATTTCTTCATCAAAATAATAAAAAAATCTTTATTAACCTTATTAATGAGTTTTTCTTTTTTAGGTATTTTTTCAATTGTGGTGAAAATATAATCCGACTTTTACACGAACTAAATATGAACTTAGATGCCCGGAAAATCTTCTTAACAAGGCTGGCCTGGGATAATGTAGCAGGTCTTCCGCTTGTACTGCGAGAATTGACAGGTCCATCATCAAAAGACAAGCAGGTGCATGTGATGGGACCCCAGGGAACAAGAAAGTTTATAGAAAGCACAAAGACATTTTCTAAAACATTGTCAGAATTGTCATCAGTGAGTTGTACTGAATTTAATGGTACTGATCAAAGTTTTTTTGCTGATGATAACTTGACAATTGAGCCAATTGTCCTCTACAGTGGAGCAATAATGAACAATGCACAATTTAGAGGTCCAAGCTCAATGTGCTATGTGTGTGAACTAGCTGAACTACCAGGCAAAATGCAAGTGGAAAAAGTGGAAGCTCTTGGCATTCCATCAGATTTGCGTCTTAGTTTGATTTTGGGAGAGTCAGTTATCCTGGCGGATGGGACAAAGGTAGGTTGTTAGGTAGCAATGTTTAATATTAATATTGATGCACATGAAAGAATGGTTCAAACATTGTTTCCTTTCTAAGTGGTCTATGTTAGATTTTTATCTTTTTTATAGCTGTAGTATGTCCGTTTAACAAGAGTTTACATCAGTGCTTCACGTAGGTAGTCACAAGATGATCTGTTCAACTTCCAAAAAAAATATGTAGATCCAGCAGCATGACACTTCATTTTATTATTTTAACCATATGCAGTAGCAAACAGAAATTAGTAGTTGAATACTGTAATTTTGTAAGGATACTAATTCTGAATCAATTCAAACTTCATTTGAAAGCACTTTGGTGAACAAAACAACATCAGGGCAGGAGGCATACCTCCTCCCCACCCCTACTCCCATCAGGACTAATGACAGATCCCCCATCATTTAGCCCCTTCGTTACCTCGTCACCACAACAACCCATCAGAACAGAAGCATACCTTCTCCCCACCACTACCCCTGTCAAGACTATGGTTGCAAACTTCCTCCCCAACCCTACCCTTGTCAAGACTAGTTGCATCCCTCCTCCAACCTACCCCTGTTGAGACTAGTTGCATACCTCTTCTCCACCCCTAAACCCTGTCAAGACTAGTGGCCTACCTCCTCCCCACCCCTACCTCTGTTCAGATAAGCTGCATACCTCTTCCCCCTTCCGCTGTACTCCCCACCCATTAACTCCTTGTGGTAGGTAACTACACTCAACTAAGTTGAGAGTAGTTACCTACCACCTCTTCTCCACCCCCACCCCTGTTCAGATTAGCTGAATACCCCCTCCTCACCCTTACTACTGTCGAGAGTAGTTGCCTACATGTACCACCTCCCCACCTCCACCTCTGTTCAGATTAGCTGCATACTTCCTCCCCTTCCCTACCTGTGTCAAAACTAGTTGCATAACCCCCCCCCGACCCTTACCTCTGTCAAAACTACTGATGACAAGTATACCTCCTCCCCACCCCTACCCCAGTCATGACCAATTGCATACCTTCTCTCCACACCTACCTCTTTTGAGACTAAATTCAAACCTACTCCCCACCCCTACCCCTGTCAAGACTAGTTACTGTTGCATACCTCCTCCCCATCCCTACTCCTGTAAAGACTATTTGCATAGTGCATCAAGTGACAGTATCTTTTTAACCTTATATCCATTTTGTGACTCCCTACCCCTATGCCCACCGAGACAAGTGACAAAATACCTTTTTGCTGTCATTCCCTCCATTAGAACCAGTGACCTAAACATGTAATACCTCGTCCCTACCTCTACCATTAACCCACCAGGTCTAGTGACATAACACTTCAGTCACAGTGTTAGTAGTGAAATTTAATAAGTGTGTACTGTATGTAATACTTGCAGGTAACTCCAAGTGATGTGATGAGCACCCCGCGGCCTGGCCAGATGTTTATTATAGTTGACTGCCCCTCCCTTGAAACTATGGACTCACTTATCAGCAGCCATGAGCTTGAGGCATACAGAGAAAGAAGGACTGGGCTGCCTGTGGACCTAGTCATCCACATGACACCAAAGCATGTGGTAGAGAGCAACTCTTACTTGTCATGGATTGAGGCATTTGGACCCCAGACTCAGCACATTATCCTTAACAAAGAGTTTTGCTTGCCGAGAGACCCTCTTCAAAAGTGTGAAGAGTTACAGACCAGACTTCATTCGACAAATCCCACTGTCTTTCCACTGTTTGGAAGTCTGCCTTCTAAAACAGTTCCTATCCTACCTCCAAATTGCATAATTGGAAAAAACATGTTGACTTATCATTTTCGGCCATTGTGGACAGAAGGTTTTGATGAAAGCAGTGTTTGTGAGCCCTATGATTTTTGTAAAAACTATGCATTGAAGAACTTTAGATCAAAATCTGTCACTTGGCAGTTGGCAGAAAAGAAAATAAGAAACACTAATACAGGATTGAAGGAAAGTAAAGTTATTTCTGGAACAAGAAATAATATGATACTTACTGGCAAAACGGGAAATATAGTATATGGTAATGAAACTTCACAAAACACAAATTCATACAGTAATACAAAACAAAATGAAGTCAATGACACATTGTTGCCAGTGATTGACTTGGGTAACACAACCACAAGCAGTCACGCAAGCTCTTCGTCAGGTGACTTCACTCTTGCATTCCTTGGCACAGGAGCTTCTCATCCATCGTCTCTTCGCAACAATCCAGGGTTGTTACTGACAACAAGGTAGTGTTTTTTGTTGCTGTTTATCTAAAAATTTTGAGAACTAGTTAACTTGTTCATATAAACTGTAGACTAGAAGTTAAAAAAAAGTAGCTGAGTTGAGCAGTTGTAATGTTTGAGAGCTTGTGGTTCATTAGTTTCTAAACACGAATCTATTGCTACCTTCCCCTCCTCTGTGGACAAAAAACATAGGTCCAGGCCAAGGTGAAATTTAGGTAGTTAGTTATACTGAATGATAGTGAATGTGAAAAATGCATTTGTTAAGTCATTATTGTTGGTGTCTTGTTAGAAATAGCAAACAAAACTTGGCCCCTAACCAGGGGTTTCAAAACAAGGCATCACGCGTCACAAGCGATGTTTGTAACCCTTATTTCCGATGTCTCCTTTCACTTCAGATACTCAGAAATCAGCTGCATAAGATGTTGTTGCTTTTCCCTTTGTGTATAAGTGGATTCTTATGTCAATCTCTGCCCCTCTGAATTGCTTTGAATTTTCGGCAAAAACAGAGATCAATTTTCTGTCGATGTTTTCCGAAAATGGCGAGAGATTTGAGTGTAGGTATTTAATATAAGACACTTGCAATGAGTGGGCATGAGCTATTCCGTACTGTCGAATCATTTGCGAGAATAGAAATATCAAGTCATGTGTATCGTCGCGTCACCTATCAACAACTGGCCTTCAAAATGCAAACTTTTCAGTTTCCAATTTCTACTTTTCGTCTTTTTGAAACCCCCGCTAGCACTCACTCTCTTTGTCAGGGTCAGACCTCTTTTTAAGTCTTCTGTTGAGAACACTATTTTATTTAAGCTGAAACTTATCTCAACTTTACTTTTTGATTGGAAATAGTGTGGTTGAGATGTTGGGTTATGATTTCAATTAATTGATGCCAGAAATTATATTTTGTTAAAAGTACTAAGTTTATTGTTTTAAATTATTTATTTATTTATAAAGCTTTAACCATATAGTTTGTTATACACAACAGAGCCCAGCTCCAAGTTAAGTGTGCCCATTCAAAAAATCTAATACTACAAAGCCAAATACATTACATTAAATAAGTGACAGGAAGTGAAACAAACTCGGTCTCAAATTGAAAATTGAGCAAAACACTGTGCAAGTTAATGACAAACAAAATCACAAACTAAGTTAATGTGTTGTGTAGTATTACATTGTCAGTTTGTCAAAATCATTGAACAGATGCTGTAAGACACAGACTGAAAGATTAATTGAGCTTTGCAGGTTCAAGTTACAATTATCCCTGATGTATTACAAGCCTAGGGGACCCCTTTTCCTTTAATTGAACATAATCAGAGAGCTTTATATTATATACATTGTATATGTAAATGGCAAATTTACTGCGTATTTCTTTGCTTTAAAATTGACTGTACATGTTCCTTTCAACAGTGACAGTAAGTACCTGGTGCTCGACTGTGGAGAAGGGTTTTGCAGCCAACTTGAACTCTTGTATGGAAAAGAGAAAGCTGAAGAAATTGCTGCCAATTGCTCTTGCATTTTTATATCACACATTCACGCTGATCACCACATGGTAAAGTGCTCTGCCCAAACTAAAAAAATTTCAAGTGAACAGATTGAAAACTTGAGCATTTTATAGTATACTATTTAAATTCTTTTGTTAGATGAATATAATGCATCATTCTAGGGAAAGTCCAAAATGTACAGAAATTATTTATTGTTAAAGGTTAAAAGTTGCCATCCAGCCTGATAATTTACAATTTATTAAATATTGTATAATTATAAATCTCTATAAATTTTGAAACTTAGATTAAGGATACAATTCTGTTCAGTTTAAAAACTGTTTATGATGGGCCCACTGCAAAGGTGTAAGGTGTCTGCCTTGGAGGCTTCACAGGGTTCTCACCAGAAGGGTGTGGAAATTTGTGTCAGAGGGGCAGGAATTTGCATAACGATGAAATTAATTTGCACTACATACTGTAGAGTTAAGTGTGTATAACAATAAAAAATCTCATGTATTAGCAGGGCGTTTTACCACTCTAAAATGCTTTGGGGAGAACCCTGCTTCAAGTCTGCCTCGATCTTTTAAACTTCTTACCATCTGTATTGTTCAGTACTTACAGTTTTCTGCAAAGTATCATCCACTTTAAAGCACCAACTATTTTCATAAAAAATTAACTTAAGTTAATTCTGGCACAATCTCTTTCTCTCTTCAGGGCTTGATTAAGTTACTGTTACTTCGGCAGAAACTTTCGTCAAAGCATCAGGTATGCCCCATGATCAGACTGTATGTCAGTCATTGACTAGTGCATATTAATTTTCATGAATGCAGTTAGTAACACAATCATGTGCATTTTTATTTTAAAAGTGTATTGGCCAAGGGCTCTTAAATGAGTTATTAGATGAAAAAAATATGCCTAGTCTTTTCATTAGTCAGGGTCGCCATATTCCTTAAAAATGCTTGAAAGTCCCAGAATTGGCAAAAGAAAATTCCAGGCCCTGGAAAGGCCATGAATTTGAGATGTGGTTCTTGAAAATCCTAGAATGGGCTAAACTTTTGACTCTTTACTACAAATAAAATAATTACCAAAATAGTTGTTTGTCATAGTGAACTTAATTAAGTACCTTTGAGGTAACAATAATAGTAAGACCAGTTTCGTATTCCCGGTTGCCGCTGACTACAATGACAATAGACTCGTTTTTACAGCACGAACCTCATCTTGATGTTAAATATTCGCAAATACTGGCGAGATCTGAATCTCCAACAATACACAGAGTTGTGAATAGCTCATATCCACTCTGGAATTTATGAATATTTAACATAGAGACGAGCTTGTGCTGTAAAAACGAGTCTATAGTCATTGTAATCAGCAGCAACTGGGAATACAAAACTGGTCTATTGCAGACAAAAGCGGAGGCTAGATTTTTCCCCAGAAGCAAATGTTCTCATAAAGCTCATTGCTGAATTGATACACAGAATAATAATAAAAGCTTCTGGTTAGTATAGTCTGTATGTTTTGTTTGGTACAGCTAGGGTCCTTGAATATGCTCAAAAAGGTCCTGGAAAGATACTTGAGTTCGACCACATCCAGTTAAAAGTGGCAACCCTGATTTGTAATACATGTCAGTAGTACGACCTTTCAATAAATTTATTTATTTTGGCAGTTTGATGTTTTGCTCTATTTTTTGGTTTGCTCGTAAAAATTTATTATCATCATTGAAATGCCCAGGGGGTGGGGTAACTCCCCTACATAAACTCTACAGGGACATACTGCCTTACAGGGTATGGTTTTTCGACCATCAGCTCATAAATAGGGTCTCAAATTCAAATTTTTTTTGAAGGATTTTTATTAAGCAGGACCATCTCTAAAAACCACATTTCTGAAGAAAAAGTGTGTCAGAGGAATTCAGAAAGTCATAAACAGTGTACCAATTTTCCATGCTTTTCATGAGCAGGGTTAGGGTTTCAATGTCCAGGCACCACCTCCCTTCCCAAATGTAGGATGAGTAATCCCTCCTCCCCAGCCCTAAACCTAGGTTACTATAATTCACTATTATTCGGTAAAAAAGAATGTTAAGTAATAACTACACAATTAATTTAAAGCACAAAACTAGTGGAGCATGGGAGGTTTTAAGGCAAACTTCCAAGTTGTTTTAAAATAATAAAACATAAAAATATATACTTGACAGATGCCCCATCCCACACCCCTCTCCACCACTCAGATCTGCTTAAATTGTGGCTTTGCAGAAAATAATGCCAGTAGTTGATAAATTGGCAAATTCGTTTTTCTTTCAGATGTCAAACTTGGTTGTTATTGGTCCCAAGAGATTGTTAACTTGGCTGAACCAAGTTTTAGACTGTGGGATTCACAAAGTGAACAGCAGCCTTCAGTTTAGGTTAGTCTTCTATGATAACTTTTTCTCAGGCTCCCAACATGACATTTTCTCATATCAGTATTTACTCGAAAGCAGGATTTATATGCCACAATTTCGACACAATTGAACAACACAATTTTTTGTTACATTTTTTGTTAAGAAATTGTTTAGAATCATGTCAAAAAGCAAAGTATCGGTATACTTTATTGCAGTAGGAAATTAAAAAGGATTTAGTTAATGCGATTTTTTTTAAAAAACGTCCTTAGTTAACTCCCCTTGATTTTTTTAAATTTACAAAAAAGCTATAATATTTTGCACCATTTTTATTTTGAAATACTTTTATTTGGATTATAGTGTGATTTAAAGGTCATCTTGCTCTTCATCAAATTGATCACAACCACTGAATGCTAAAATTCGAAATCAGTGCCCAATGGATGGATGGATCAAGTGTTGCCGATAATATCATAGATTTCTCCCCATATATTTGTCAGTACCAAGACTTTGTAGCTGAACTGAAAGTCTAAGTAATCAAGCAAGAAACGTAATAATTTTTTTTGACCTTGCATTTTCTATTCTGTGGCATTGTTGTACAGGTACTTGACTTTCCAAAGTGTGAAAAATGCAGATAACCAAAGTCTCCTCAGCTCTTTGGGAATGAAAAGGGTAAGTTGTTACGTGAAGGTTCTTTTACAGGGGAAGGTGTTAATCCTTTATTCAGTAAAGGAGTGCTGCCAAAACCCACATGTACACGTACTTCAGACCGTATATTCTTGGTTTACACTCAATCTCCAGGGATTCAAATGACAAAGGTTATGGCGGCCATGTTGGTGGACACAACAAAAGAATGTAATTACAGCGCTGTTGTTATTGTACACCAACATGGCGGCTGTGACGTCACGTGCAAACCAAGAATAGTGCTTGAAGATGTGCTAGTGCCATGAAAACATTTGTTTTTATGCTTCAAAATGCAGCTCAGTAAGAAGGAATTTCCGTTATTTTATTTCAGGCCAGAGTGAAAAACATTTTACCTAATATTTCATACTATGTCCAAAGAAATCAAAAGAAAACTTTATGTGTTATGAACAGATTCTTTGTGGAAGCAACTTAAAACTAAGTTAAAAGCCAAAATGTATGCGAGGTCCCAGATCAGTTTGCCCCAAATGCTCCGTCCTCAGTAGGGGCGGCATGTACCGGTATACTCAATCTTGGTGACTAGCTGTATACTCTTCCGTGGCTCTCGTGAGACGTTTGATTGAAATAAATGGAATTAATACAATTCAATACAATGCAATTCTACACCTAATTCGTAAAAGATTGTCTTCTGATTTGCTGCATTGTGCATTGTCGCATACCCAGACTCGCCATGGATGTAACAAATTTTTAAGTAGCATTGCAGGTGCCCTAATGAAACCGCGACAGTTTGTGTACTAGCCATGGAAGCAATGTGGAGAACGAATGTTGTTGTACCATAGTAGACATCTACAATGATATTCAAAGCTTTGTTACATCCATGATGCGTTGCAGTCTGGGTATGCAATGCGCAATGCACAAAGCAACAATTCAGAGGACAACCTTTTTTCAATTAGGTGTATACAATATAGAACAATACAATACAGTACAATACAACAAACACAATGCAATACAGTACAAAGAAGCATTGATGTTATATCAAGTCGTTTCGTTCTTGTGCAATCTGCTGCCTTTACAGCTGACTAATTCTTAGTGTTCGTTACCTAGTTTTGGTGCTAGAATCTCTATTTTTCTCTTGGAGCATATCGAGAAATTTCGTATTTTCTGCAGTCACTTTTAAAGAAGGCCTGTCAAACCCAGTTGATTGCCCATTTCTCGTTAAGAAATGGTCCATGTTTGGCGTGTGTCTATCGAGTTCAGTATGCACGCGGGAAGTTTGGAGAGCACGAGAGAAGCGTTAGATCCGAATTAGAGACATGCAAGGTCTGACTCTTGATTGTTATAAGGTACTCACTCCATTTCTTGTGTGGGATGTGGTCCCTAATGCAATCTTAAAATTCCACTGTCCTGTTCGAGAGAAAAGATTTTGATACCCGTTTCTTAAAATAACTAACGATATTTTTTCCGGAGTTCAAAGCGTCATGTTTTCTGAAAGTCGCCATCCGTTTTAGAGAAACCCGCTCAAAATGCAAAAACCAACATTTTGTACTAGAAAGGAAATCCTCAGTACCAAACACAACTGGACGACACATACACATATTTTTCAATGAGTGGGAGTTTCCCGGGGAATATTTCCAGCTGTATTTCAATTAAAAAAATTGTTTTTTAAAGATGTAAGTAAATCTTATGTCGTTACAAAATCTAAATGCATGGCTATTTACAACACCATTTTTGAAGCAGGTTTAATGGTAGACTTTTTCAAAACTGAATTTAAGTCTTTCGCTCATTTACTATGTCTGCTTCGGGCTCAGTTCTATGTTCTCCTGAATCGTTGAGCTCGACTTGTAGCAAATCTAGTTTCATGTTAACGTTTCCAGTATAGCCGTGCTTCTCTTTATCAAGCCAGAAATGGAATGAAATGTGAATACAACGGCTGTCAAGTTTGAATTGTGTTACACAAATAAAGTATACGGTAAGGTTGATTCAAAAAAGGTTGTCTTCCGAGTCATTTTCGTTGCATTGTGCATTGCGCATTGTTGCATACCCAGACCGCAATGCACTGTAAATGTAACAAATTTTTAGTTAAACCAATGTGCAGTGCATGCCAGGACCGCAAAGTAATGTGGTTCACATTGCTTCCATGGCTAAAACACGAATGTCTCCGCCTCATAGTAGACACCTACATTGCTATTTAAAAATTTGTTATATCCATCGTGCACTGCGGTCTGGGCATGAAACAATGCATATTGCACAGTGCAACAATTTGAAGTAGGTGTATGATTGGAATTACAATTATGTTATATATACAGCTACGGCCTGTATCCGTGGTGCACTGTCACGACTCACATGGTTTGGTCTTGGAGCACGATGCTGGCTGGAAGCTTGTCTACTCTGGAGACTGCCGGCCAAGTGAACAGTTGGTTAGAGCGGGTAAGTATGACGATTTATTTTAATCTACATAGGTTTTGAAAACAGTACAAAGAACGCTCAGTTTCGAATGTGATTTTAGTAGAGTCTGAGCCATGCATTTGAGTATATACGTTAATTAAGTTAGACGTTGGGAATAGCTTTGGGGATCGGTCGTTGTGTAGTGCCGGTGTTGAGGGCACTGAAGAGAAATCAGTCGGTTTTTTTAAACAGTTTTTCAAGATTGAAATTTACATTTACAATTGTAGGTGCCAGTATTCTGTAAGTAGTCTACATTGCATTTCTGATAGCAAACATTAACATAGACTATTTAGTTACTAGTGTTGCAGTGGTTTTAAGGAAAGAAATAATTACGTAGGTGTAACAAAACAAGAGTTTTTTCCATAATCGTTGTGGATGGGCTGTTTAATGACAATGTCCAAAGCCAGCACTTGGACTTCCTATTAATTTCTTTTCCGATCCGTAAACATACTCATTTGTGTTTTAATAACAAGTCTTCAAATTGTATAGATGGTTATTTTTTGGAAAAGTGAAATTCGATGTTACTGTTACAGCCATGAAATCAGGGTTGATTGTAGTTTTCTAATTGATCGTTATTTTCAAATCAACAGGAAGAGGCGCCACACTGTTGATCCATGATGCGACATTCCGGAACGAGCATGCGCAGAATGCTGTAAACATGTCACACAGGTGATGGATTGAATATTTTGTCGTTTTATATCATAGTATTGCTGTGAGGGACATCCTCAACCTCGCTTCCACTGCTGTCCGTGCGCTAAGTCATCGAGGATTGCACCAGAAGCGAAGTTGTGAGACTTTTTGTGACAGACTATAAATGATCTAATTAACGCCCTGGGCTTTTATTTAGCTTGGTGTTTTTAGGGGGCGTTAAATAGATAAGAGGCGTCTATTGGAGAGAGCTTTACGCTACCTAAACAACGCTTTCCATTTCTTGTACCAACACTCAGGTACGCTCTCAAAGCCATATGCGATTAGTGCGATTTAACTAAACAATGACAACTCTGATAATTTACATACTGTAATTGCTGCAACAGTTTGCAAAGAGAGTGAAAAAAAGTCAAAAAATTTCAACTTTCATAGCTCCGTAGCTCTAGTAATATGTAGTTAACGCCCCATTTAGCCTCGTTTAATAGAGGGACTGCAATAGGACCAGGGCGTCTATTAGATATGAGTGGGCGTCAGTTCGATCATTTACGGTACTGCAGAACTTGTATTCCCTTATAGGGGTTTGGTGCGCTTGTATTCGGGGCCCTATAAAACAAGTTACGTCTTCTTTTACAACAGCTCCAAAATGTTTACAGCTTGTGGTGAAAAAAGAACAGGGGATTAGTTTTTGTTTTTAAAATATTTATGGTCAGCTTAGACACAAGAAAGCAGTACATTAGGTAAAGAGAACGTCAAGAAAAATCTTGTTTAAACTTCACTGCAGGCCATTAAAGCAGTTAGCCGGGAGTTTATCTCAAGCATAGCAACTAACGAACTAATGTTTCAAAAGCATTTTTTGCCGATCCTGAAGATGAGAAAAGAGGATGGCTTGTATCTAGGATGCTTACAACCACAAACCAATTTCGGCAGTAAAAAGTTGTGTTTATAACTGGGGGTGGGGTGGGGGGGGGCTTGTAACTAAACCTGGATATTTATGTTTTTTGTAAGAGCTGGGTGGGCTTATAACTGGATGGGCTGGCTTACGATCGGAGGGATTTCATGCAGGATTTTACGGTATGTTTTGCGGAGCACGTCCTTAAACCTGTCCCACCCTCTATTTTGTCACAGCACTGCGTCCGAGGCTCTAGAGGTAAGCCGGAGAATGCAAGCCAAGTACACCATTCTGACCCACTTCAGCCGCCGATACAACCCGAGGATTATCGCCAACCTGAGCCTGCCGCCCAATGTGTCCACAGCCTGGGATCATATGGTGGTAAGTTGCTGTAATGTAATGCTCTATTCTCATTTTTTCTTTACTTTACTTTGTTTTGTTTTGTTTTGCTTTATTTCTGTTATTTTATTGCAGTTTAAAGTTTATCTGTGCGCCAGCCTGCGAGCTGCCCAATTGCGCCCAAATTTTCGCGCAAAGTGGTTGGCTTGCAGGCGTGCTGTCCTCTAAGATAAATGATTCAGCCACGATTGAGTGCATACATTCTCGACTGTAAAACCCCTGTTGATACTGTTGAAGTTGCTACGGGCGGATTTACTCCTGGGATGTGTTCCCTGGAAAGTTTAAAATTCTACCAGGGTTCGTACGGGCCCTGGAAATCCTGGAAAATTTTTGAAGCCCTGGAAATCCCTGAAAACTCTGGAAAAGCCCTGGAAGTTTTTTATTTAAAGCCCTGGAAAACCTCACAGAACTTTATTGAAAAAATAAATTCACGAAATGGTGCATTTTGTTGATTTTAGTACAAGTAACAATTGATATTGTAGTTTTTCTTATCATTTCAAAACATCATTTTATATTAGAAACCACTGTATAGTATCGAAATAATGTACACTTTGGAGCACATTGTTGTTTTACAATGATTACATTACCTTTTGAATGTTGTTTTAAATAAATCGTTGTGAACGTTGTTTTCATTCCGGGCTTCACTGGCCCTGGAAAAACCTCGGAAAAAACGTAAAAAGGCCTTTAGAAAACCCTGGATTTTTGAATATCTGAAGACGTACGAACCCTAATTCTACGTTTTTCAAGGTAGTACATGTATTTCGGAATTTGTATAGCGTTTCATTTTCTACTTGCCTCCAAAAATAGGTTTCTGAAAACTTTAACGTTCTGAAAATCCAGAAAAAGCCCGTTTTTCTTTCAAAAAGCGGTATGAACATACTTGCATTGAGCAGAAAGAGTTCATGACGCCACTTTTGTCTGTGGTGTTTTGCAGATTCGCGGGAGTGACCTCCCGACCCTTCACAAGATCAGACCTCAGATCTCCCGCGCCTTACAGAAAGAGTTCACTCACGAGACGAAAAGGAAGTTATTTGTACGAGCAGAGATCCAACGCAGCCAGGTTTCAGCGCAAAAGCTTGAAGGACATGGGAGGATGAGAGTTGAAAATGTTGAATGAAACTGAAAATGAAACACTTCACTTTTCACGCTGCTAGAGACGGGGATCGTTTCTTCAAAGACATAACAGTGTTTGTGGCCTACTCTTAGCTATTTTAGAGTGACCCGGCTTTCACTTCAAGAGATAGGTTTTCTTTAAATAAATTGAGAAAATTTTGCACTTTATCCTAAAGAGCTTAGAGTGGATCGATTCCTTTGTTCTCCGCATATAGCAAACCAACAGATTTATGTTGAGGAGAGTATTGATTATGATAAGGCCATCTCTTGTGTAAGTTTTCGCCGGAAACTTGCTATGAGTGATGGCACAAGTGGGCTAGTCATGATGATCGATAGTTAACAATTATTCCACGAGCTCGAGTCGTACATGAGCTGATAGCCAACGAGGTGCCGAGTTGGCTATCAACTCATTACGACGAGAGCGAGTGAAATAATTGTTTTATTATATACAAATCATAATCAACATTCTTTTCAATACCCGAATGATACTTTATTCCGGCAAGTTTATTTGTGAGTTGTGTTCATGTTTGAGTTCGTTAAACAAACACCGGAGTTTTGTATGAATGTTTCAATGTTTGTTCAAATTTATGATTACTTGAAATATTTCTTCATTTCTGCAAACGTACCGTTAAGAATCTTGACTCCATTTTTGTTTGCTTTTTTGGTGTTTTCTGGTGTGGCTTTCTTGAGTAAAGCCACAATTTCTTCCTTTGTCGGCTCGGCAAGCCTCACCGCCATGTTGAATTTCGCTACACATATGATATGAGCTGAGATCCTAGTTGTGCAGGAGCCAGTCAGACAGCTCCATTGCCGTTATCTAGTTACTTGTGTATATAATAATTAGAGATGTCTGCGGAAGAGGCGAGTCGGAGTGAAAGTGTGTTTTGCGGCTTTTTAACGGGGATTCAAAGCGGTTGGGCGTAACGGATGAAAGGGTTGGGTTGCGTGAGGGAGGGGAGGGAGGGGCTGACGTGTGGTACGCAACCACACCCAGGTTAGGGTGTCATCCATTGTATCTTTTTATCTAGTTTTATAATAATCTTTTTAGCTTATCTAAAATAAAGACACGCTTTACGTTTGACTTCTTTCTTGTGTTGATAAAGTTTAGAGTATGCTGGTAGTCTTGCGAGTCGTCTCCTTGCCCCAGTTTTCCTGCACTCTCTCATCTCTCGACGGTCAATTGGACGATACTCGCAGTCTGTGTACTGCAGAAAACTCTTTTTGATAGTAGCATTGTAAATTATCGCTTTGAGGTCTTCCTATGGGTTTAGACAGAGACCAGACGGATAGACAGGCTGCAGACAGGCAGACAGAGATAAAGAGTTCACCAACTGAAGAAACTACGCGGCTTATAGAGTTTGGGGCTCATAGTTGCAGCTTTTTTAAAACTAATTAAGAAATGGTCCATGCTTGGCGTGCGTCTATCGAATTATGGATGCACGCGGGAAGTTGGAAGAGCACGAGAGATGCGTTTGAGTGGCACGAGGCGAAGCTTCTCGAGTGCTCTCCCAATTTCCCAAGTGCATCCATAGCTCGATAGATGAACAGCTAAAGCATGGACCATTTCTTTTAGAACATTGCTGCTTTAAACAAAACTGATAAAATGCAGAATTCTCCTAAACTATTCTGAGCGTTTTGATTGGTTGAATGCAATCACGCGATTTGATAGACGCACGGACGTGCGTCTATCGAGGTTTTATTGCACGCTCGCGCCATACAAAAAGCGCGCGAAAAAATGTCAGCTATGTTCTAAAACTGCACCACTGTGTTGTCGCTGAAATAAACAGTAAGGCTCTACCCTGAGAACGGAGTATTCCATTGGTCATTGAACAATAACAGTAACAATAACTGACACTTTTTAACAATACGCTATTGT
>JAOBRG010321086.1:2927-30478 GCA_027574985.1 Umimayanthus nakama
TACAGTGAATGAGTTCACTTCCGCCTGTGAGCTCCTTGGCAAACTCTTTGAGCTAACAGTTACATTGCTCTTTTCAGGACTGCGAGCAGATTTCCTCGGCACTTTAACGAAAGTTGTCTCGCTCGTATCGTTCTTCTGCCTGCCATTCTTAACTACGTTAAATTCCTTTAGGTTGACTGGAGTAGTTGTTTGAACGCCTCCCATTGCAGTTCTCCGCTCTTCAGACAGTCTTCTTTCCTGAGACCTACTCGAAACATTTATCTGAAGTTCGCCAACTGGTGACTCGACATGAAGTTGTTGGTTAGCTCTGTGTCCGCTGTACGGGGGTGGGCGTGGCTCACGATGCCCGCTGTAAGGGGGTGGGCAGGATTCACCCCCTTCACTCTCCAACTGATGCGTAACGCAACCCACATTTTGACTGTAACCTTCGTCTCCATCTAAACCGCTGGCTTGGCTGACCGTCGACTCGGTTCTAGCAGATGACCTGGTGGTTGCATACCCGGATGAGGAGGAGTTACTTGCCCTAGAATTGTCTGTGCCAAGTGTAGGGTCTGATTTCCGACCGGAAGTGGAATCTCTCCCAAGTGTACTCTCACTTCCGGTTAATGTATCACTGCCGACGGACATTGCATCATCTTCAACTAACTCAGAATTATCCTTTCCGTTAGATTTTCCTTGGTTACTCGGGTAATTGAAATCAAGAAGTACTCTCAGTTTTTCGTCAAATGTCTTTGACATGCTCAAAGCGAATCCCTCGTCCTCCTCACTGTCGGAAGATTCGCTGCTCTCAGAATTCGACGATCCTCGCGCCATTCTCATCTCTTCAGCACTCACTCTCCGAGCACGGATATCAGAGCTGGCGGGTCGGCGTAGGGCGTCATAAGTACTAGGTGCCTTAGTCACAACTCCCTTGCCATGGACAACCTCTATAGTTGTTTCTGTTTGATGTCGCGGTGCCTGACTGAAGCCCTTTTGTCCCACTTGGATTGTTGGCTGTTGACCTTTCTGACCCGGATCTCTCGTCTGGTGAAGTCCGCGACTCTGCTCCTGAGTTTTGTGGAGCCAGGGGGGCTGAGTCAGCTGTGGTGCGTTCAGCATCTGACGAGCTTGCATGTTGGGTTTTTTATGCACCCTCGGGGGTTGGTTCAGTTGTTGCGCATCTTGGGGATGATGCGCTTGTGTGTCGGATTTTCTAGGGACCCATGGCGGCTGGTTCGGCTGAGAAACGTGATGCAGAGAGTCAAGCGAAGCGTTCTTACTGCTAGGTGCGCTGCTGCTGCTGCTACTGCTGCTCAGGGGGTCCGATGTCTTACGCTTTACCAGTTCCGGTGACTCACTGACTTCCCCTACTCTCCCCCTCTGGTGCCCACCAACCGTTACAGGGGGGTGATCTAATACGGGCGTGGTAACAGGAGAAGAGACGGGGCTTGATGAGAGCGACTCCCTCTCTCGTTGTTTCTTTTCCGCAGCTTTCTGCTGAAGGCTAACTTTCAGTAACCTCAGCCTCGTCTGTTCACTAAGGGCGGCGAAGTTAGGCTTCGGGGCGTGGGCTGTATCAAAAGATGATTCGGAATCTTGCCTCAAACCCGAGTGTTCGCATTCGCTGAGTAGTCCTCCCTCATTGGACACGCCCTCTCTTCCTTCCGAAGGGCTAACTGGTCTCTTGGAGCCACTACTAACCTTACGATAGGAAGGGGGCGGAGGGTGAGCATACGAATATGCTCGGGGGCTAAATTTGGGCAACCCAGCTGCTCCTTTTGCTCTGGTATCATCAATGACTTCTAGAAAAGAAGCCATGTTCCCAGAAGCTGGATCAGATTTCTTGGCAGCCCCATGATCAGTCTTATCGAGGAAGAGATGAGTAGATCTTGCTGGATCAGACATTGCTCTGTGCAGCAGCGGGGAATGCTCTTCGGGGGTGTGGCCACCGGACCTGTTGCCGTTGTAGGAGCTCGCTGGTTCAAGCCTCGGGTGCTTGTTCTTGGGTTTAGGGAATGTATGTGGCGGTTGACCCTAACAGGTGAGGACAACAACACTTGAGCATAAGCGATCAAAATAAAAAACAAAAACACAAAAAGCAAACAATTGAAAAACTGCACTATCTTTAAAGATTCTTGCCCCTGAGAAAAACTGCATCTGGATGCACGTAAAAGCGTTGATATCGCCTTCTTAAAGAACTTTAAAAGCTTTGAAAAACATTCTTTGCACTTAGTTGACAATTACCGAAGGTTCTCCAGAATTTCAAAAATCGTCAAAAAAGTTCTGGAGTTTTCGAAAACAAGACCATTTTCCGAAAACTTTCAAAATTTCTGAATATCTCACCTGATTGACTGAAACGAACTGAAAAACACCTTGATGAATCTTCCTGTGTTCAATATTACCCGAAGATAGATTTGAGACTTGTGTGCATCCGTTTGTTAATCTGGAACCCTTTTGGGTCATGACTGATTTATCAAGTACTGTTACCTACCTTTGCCTTGTGACTTCTGTCTTCTGAAAAATCAACAGGAGAACAGTATCACTATCGACAACAATCGCTATTAACGACGAAAGTATTCCTAAATGTACATAGAAAGGTATGGTAGGATTGTGTTACAAGTCACGCACTAAGGCCTTCGACTCGTCAATCAAGCTTTTGTTCTACTATGTTTCAATCGCAATTGTTACCAAACTCTTAAAATCTGAACTTCTGAATTAGAGGAAATAATAACACCTAACACTTCTGTTTCACGAGACAAACAAAACAAATTAACATTTTCTACGTTTTCCCATATTGATTCATGCGAATAGCACTAACCATTTCTGCTCTTCAAACACACATTCTTTGGATTTTCGTCAACTGGTTCAAAAGTTAGGACGAATAACACCAATCATTTCTACTTTTAAAACAAGCAAAATGAACGGTCGCTTGATGGGTTTTCGTCAACTGTCCATAAAGTTAAAACGAATAACACTTGAGCAAAATGAATGGTCATTTTATCGTTTTTTGTCAACTAGTTCAAAAGTTAGAAAAGTAACAGCAGTCACCTCTACTCTTCAAGAAAAGCAGAGAGAAAGGTCAACTGGTTCAAAAGTTAAATCGTTTTCATTCTGTTAGCAGGGCAGGGCTTAGAGGTGTTCGTCACAAACCTGTCATGTTCTCAGCAGCTTGTCCAAGGGTCAGCAGAATGTTTTGCGATACCAGCTGTTCTTGAGGAACGTCCACTTCAAAAGGAATCAGCTAAAACGCAAAGAAATATTCTGAATTTAAAATCGTAACTTGGAAAACTTGTACTCCAAAGTATGCTGGCAAGTTTTTCAGTAATCGCTAACGAAAAAATTGATATAAAAATCCGCTAGATGTTATATGTGTCAATAGTGTCACGTGTAACCCAATGCTCAGTTATCTAAATGTCAAGTGGAAAAAAAATTCACAAGAAAATAAAAAGAACCGCCTCCCATGACTGCGTAACAAAATCTGTTTAACTGACTCATAACATCTTAGATGACGAAACTTAAACTATCCAAACGTCGCTTAAGATCAATGCACGGAAAAATCCGCAGGCTTGGAGAACCGTTTTACACTCGCACTGCTTTTTTGAATACGCAACAGCCAATTTACAATGTAAATTGTTTTCCTACGCAACCTTCAGGACGAGAGATGGGTTGTGTAAATGAACTCCACGACTTGCTTACAACTTTGCGTCCAACTCAAAAAAGGTTGTAGCGGTTCGAATCAAGGTTTAAAACCGTACAGCAACCTTGGAAAGATCATACCATATTTGGTGTCCGCCATTTGTTTGTTGCTCTCCCCAGTCCCCATGTGGTAAACTGGAAAACTGTACAGGTTTTTATGGTGTCAACAGCCAAAAGTTGCGCGCAAAATAATAACCGCTAAAACTTGGCCAAAATTCATGCATGTGAGAGTTGTAGCAAAAGATTGCCCCATGTAAACTGTCCTAAATCAGTTATTGCCAACTGGACAAAAATGCGGTAAATAACGATAATTCAAGGCCGAAGAATACACATAAAGAAAGTATAACACGCTGTACCTTGTTTGCATTTTCACCATCACCAGAGTTGTCATAAAACCATTCACACTGTAGAGTTGAAAGCACAGTCATTAGTAGCATGTAAGTGAGCAACTAGTAACACTACAAACCGTTGTTAAGAAAGAACACTGAAAAGCCTCTCTGGTTGCCTAGCGTTTACCAATGAAGAAATTTATGAGAACGATGATGATAAAGAAGATGAGAATGGTTTTGGTGATGGTGGAGATGGCGACGAACATAATGATAATGATAATGATAACAACAACAACAAGACCTTATTTATACCTTAGGCTCTAATACATAATAAATTGAAGAAAGAAAGATTTAGTTAACAAAAATGAAGGTAGGTTACCACAATAACATCAGGGTTAATCAAGCTGGGTGACACATAGCTGGGTTACTTAAGCTTTATAAAATGAAATGATCGGGACATCAACCTAACTGTATAAACATGACACACTAAACAGAGAAGGAAAAAACAACGGTGATAACCACCAGTGGTGATGGTGCTGGTAATGATGATAAAGATCAGTGTTAACAATGACAATGATAAATCAGATAAAACGGCATCAAATAGGTTTAAATAAGATAGACGGGGTAGTCTATACGATACAACGTAAGATATCACACGATACAGTGCAATAAGTGTACCATGCAGTGCAGTGCAAAGCAGTACAGTGCAGTGTAACTTATTGGTACGAAGCCTTTTCAGATTAACTTACAATAAGTGATAAAAGCAACAATAATCAAATACTCTGAGAATATTTTTCTTTTTGAAAGGGGAGCAACCAAGTGGCAATGTGCATGCTCCGCCACAAAAATTCATGATCAAGAACCAGCTTCTCATATACAGAATTTTCAATAGAAATTTTCAAGAGGCAACCCAGGGACCTCTTGTTTCTTTGATTAGGAGTCCAAAAGAACTAACAAGGTAATCTTCTGCGTCCTAGTGACGCACAACATTTTAAAACCTTTTGCGTCTCAAATTATTAGTTTTTGATGAAGTAAAATACGCAATACGCGCATGAACACCCTGCATATATGAACGCTATGGGAAGCCAGGAAAAATAGAGCGTCTGATAGCTGTTGTAGCTACTTACATGAGTGATAAGTGTCTCAACAATTCGGCACTGATCAGACATATCTTTAACCATTGACATCATTGTGTCTTCACCCGACCGTACCAGAGTGGGGCCAAAGACAATGGCGAGGTTACGGGCTTCCATCTGAAAAAGCAGCGAGGTAATTGCTAATAATCAAGACATTGACACTGGTGGAGAATCCGGGTAAATGTTTCTGTATTTTAATAGTTTTAAATATTAACAAGTTTACCGATTTGCTATAGGTAAATGCTAACGATCAAGATAGCACATTGAAAATAGACGCAGAAATCCAGTCTGCAGTAGTGTCAAATGACACTGGTGGAGAATCCGGATAAGTGTTTCGGAAATTTAATAATTTCAAAGTTTAACAAGTTTACTGATTGTAGGAACTGATTGTAGTGTTTTACGAAGTATGAAAAAAAATTAAGAGAGGGACCATCACACAGCAAACCACAGGCTTATACAAGATGCTCCCCCTAGACTAACACACGAAATATAAAAAATTCAAGAAGAGATCACAGTTGGTTAATGACAGTAAATGTAAATTTAAGTGAACAAAAAATATTGAAAAATTAATCAGTTAGGGAGGGAGCATCTCATTCTCTATCATAAACTGGAACAGCATTCTACCAGTCCGAAATAGACAAATATAATTTGATTTGAGGATCTTTAAAACCTTCACCATCGATGTATGAATACGCACAGCATATTTAAGGATAAACGGCTACGACTTTGATGAAAGATCTCTAATCGCACGGTAGAATGCATGTTAGCTGCCCCTGTCATCATACCAACCAACTCACCTTGTTCTTCTCTGCATTCTCGGATACTGTTCTCAAGTGGAACAACAGATATTTTAAGGTCTCGTAATGGGACTCAGGAAGTTCGTTAATCTAAAAACACGAGCAAAAAACTGATTCAGGTATTTTCATGAACACAGATTACAGTAGAAGATGCGATTTCGGCAGAAACTATCTGAAGGCTCCGCTAGCAGGGTCTGTCTCTGATGTAAATGATTCATGACAGCATAAATGGAAAACAAATGTAACACTGATTTCTAATAACAGTTCAAAGTATAAACATTTATTTAGCTAATAAGTTATTATGTATTTAGGCAGTTCCTTAACAAGTAAGCTTTTTACGGGGTTAAACAAACTAAATACTCCTCCCCATCCACCCCCCCCAAAAAAACGCTCCACCTCAAGTAAACAGTCAGTTCAAAATATTACGCACCGTTAACGTGCCATTTCAAATGACAATTTGGGCGTGTACAAAAGCTTACCAAACACTTGAGAGACCAAATGCGTTCCACGGGATCTTCCTTCTTGTTGGCATCTAGGAAGCTGTCATACAGATCTTGGAAAAAACAAAAGTGGATTGGAACAATCTCTCAACATATAAAGAAATGCATGGGGAAAATAAAAAAAACTTAGCAAATTGTCTTTTGACACTTTTAACGCGTTAAGCTTGATTATATTTACAAAAAAAAGTATGATACGAACTATCTTTCAGTGAAAATTTGAACAAATACACAATCTTACCAGCACGATACAATTAAACTCTCAGTGGTAACATTCCAAGGAAAGAAAAAATCCCTCGGTTAAGCAGGGTAACAGGTGTAGCAGTTATCAGTCACAGTCAAAAATAGTTGACAAGACCGATACGTACTCGATTGCAGTTGAAAACAGTGGTGGATAAAATTCTGAAGCACCTCAAAATATGGCCATGGCATTTCTTAACCATGGATTCTTGCTGTAATAATAAGTTTGTAAAAGGTGACCACTATGGAAATTAGGGATCGGGAAAGGGTAGTTCGTTCTTATAGAACGACAAGTTTTGACCACAACTGCAGTCTATAAAACCAATTGCAGGAAACCAAAGGTAATGTTTTTGACCGGGTTATTGCAATACCAATTTCAAGTGTTGAGAGACTTTCTAGAGACTCGACATTGATGGGGCTGATAGTTAAATAAGCTTAAGTTACTGTATTCACCTGCAGTAACAAGACCTTCAGGGAGATTTCGCAGCATCTGCTTTAGCAAACTGGTGTTGTTGTTTACATCATTCCATCTCTGGTGAAAAGAACCCACGATAGTGCCTTGTTAGTATACAATATGAACTTGATAGCTTGACATGCAGAAAGAAATCTCAGTCGTGTTCTTTTAAACGTAGAAATAAAAAAAAACTTCACACATAAAGATCTGAATGTTCATTACTTGAGTTCTTGAATAGTGTCCCTGTCGTCTGAACCGCTGCAGTACAGCAATATGCTAAGGAACATTTTCATTGACACATTTACTTTATATCAACCTTTTGCTTTACTACGTTACTGTCTTACACAGGGATTTCTGAAAATCACACATTCTGACGTCGGCTCTTTCTTAAGAAACCTTACTTATTAGTGCGATAAAAAAAATCTTACTTATTAGTATACTATGCATTATTAGTCTTATTCAGTTATAATTGCTTACGTCTATTGCATTTTATCGTTACTGTTAACATATATCCCCTCCTTCTTAAGAAATCTTATTTATTATTAAATACCAAGCACTGGATATTGAAACTCTTGCAATCTGATTGACTCTCTACTCACGGTATAAATCCTGTATACTGCAATTTGTCCAAATATGGAAACTGACAATTTTCTTAAAATGACCGAAAACTCAACTCGGTAGAAAATAGAATTCAAGTTATTTTATCCAGTGTTTGGTATTTAATAAAACAATTATTCCACTCAGCTTGTTGGATATGAGCTTATGATAGCCGACTCGGTGCTTCGCACCTCGTCCGCTATCTAAAAGCTCATATCCAACGCGCGTTCGTGGAATAAATGTTAATTAGTTAAATAAAAAAAATCTTACTTATTAATACACTACACATTGTTAGTATTATTATTTTTGCTAACGTCTTTTGCAGTTTACCGTTACTGTTAACATATATCCCCTCCTCTCAAGTCGTGTCCACGAGTTCACTTTTATTGTACCAACAACAATGGTACAAATAACGCGTTTACCTTAAGTTTTCATTGCAGTGAAAGGTTGATTTTTCCATAAGCCCAACTACCACCCTAAAGTAGTGCTCGTGGATTTAACTTAATTCTAGCAAACTAAAACTGCAGTTGTAGAATTTTCAGTAACACATACATCTTCTTGGAAGTTAACATTCTCTGCTCCTTTGTTGTTGAGTTCTTCCACCAAAGCACTGACTGCCGCGGAGTTTCCAGGCACCCTACAAGGACAGTTATAAATCCAGATAAAGATTCACTCTTGACTGAACAACTTTCCCGGCGCTTCTTAAACTCAAAATTACAAGAAATTGCGAAGGGAAAACCGATTACCTGTACACTCCGACCGTGTCTAGTCCTTTTCTTTCTATCACACCCGTACAATGCTCTACGATCACAGGAACACCCTAACAGAGAAAACAAAAACTTATTAAAAAGCTACCTTGGTACACACTACCCTTGACAATGCATAAGCAAAGTGTATTGGTTTCTTACAGTTTTGTTTTTAAAAAAGTCTGTTGGAAGCCACTCCGGCAGCCGCAACATTACCTTTAACTTCGAAATTCGAAGGGTCAGCTGTGATGGAAACAGAACGGCTGCTTTGAAGGCTTATTCCACAGAGCAAAAACTGATCGCAACTGAATTTTTCATGAATTTAGCGGCAGCAAAAGTACTTGCTCAGTAAGTGATACCATATATGAAAAACACACAGTAAAAGCCTCTGGCAACGCTCAGCTTTGGTTCGGGTCATTAGCTACTGACTTGCATCAATAAAAACAACTATAAACACCAATTTGTCTCTAAAAGTTCGGTGTTTAACTAAATACATTAAACGACGAAAGACAATGTATACCGTATATAGTGTATGCACCATGAATGGTGTACATATCGTTTATTGTTGTGTTGGCAGCAACAATCTGGGAAAACTATAAAAGCGTTAAAGGTTGCACGTAAGAACCAAATACCGTTCTTTTCTAACCTTAATGTTCTTTGACTGTGGACACAGCTCCAGTGGGACACCCACAGAATGCCCTGCAGTGAGTGACAAGATAGACAATACAGTTAATATAGCACATCCCACCGTATCAAACTTGGGTGAAGGCGTCCCTACATCGAAAAAAATCTTAAAACACTTCCAACCAAGCAATTGGATCAGCTGGAGTTTAAAAGGACTTCACGAAAATTATTGTGTTCTGCAGAAGTATTACGATAAAAAAGTCTTCCATCAAATCATAGTGGAAAAACTGATGAACTTTTAAGACTTGGGACTTATTCAGTTTCTAGTATATTGTTACAGGAATTGCAAAGAAGATAATAAGAATTTCTAAGACTTTCCAAGGCGTGTACAAACGCCGTCTGTAGCTCAGTGGTTAGAACATCTGACCAATAATCAGAGGATACAAAGTGTGTACGATTCTGTTCAAGAAACTTTTTCCTGATGATTAGCTTGCCATAGCTCCCGACTACTGTAGGTTATGAATGTCTTAACCAATCTGGTAAACTCTCGAGCCACCAGGTTATCACCAGTTTTAGCAGAGTTAACAAGCGAGTATGTGACCTCTGTGGGACACTTATCAGTTTCCAATAAGCTCTCATTCAAAGACACAACACTGAGACTGGAAGGGACTCCATACCCAAAATCTTTGAATTACAAGTCAATCACATTTAACTCTTAAGCAATCCAAGCACGCAACTCTACTCGGCGATAAGTTTGATTCTTGTACAATGTCTTCTTTTCTTGTTTCCTTCCATGCCTGAACATCCCGCTATATGGTGCAATTTGTTTTTGGTGTTTCAAAGCAGTTTTTTAGTCTGACAAAAACTAAATCTTCCAAGTTTTAACATACACACCTTCACGCAAACCAAAATTAAATAGAAATGACAAGTCACAAGAACAAGAAAAGGATAATTTCAGCTGCACTGCACGTCAACGTTTGCGTGGTAGTCGCTAAAGGTCGCTAATGACAGTTTAATGACTCACCAGGTGGAAACGTCGTAACAGCTGAATTGGGCTTCTTCCTTTTCTTGCTTGACTTGTTCCAGTGATTCTTTATACTGTCGACTGAATAAAGCAGGGTTTATGAGGCTTGGGAAGGAAGGGTGTTTGGAAAGGGGTGAGAAGGTGGTTTGAAGGCAAAAGGGGGGTATTTGGAAGGGGATTATGGTGGTGTTTGGAAGGGGATGATAGTGTTGTTTGGAAGGGGATGAGCGTAGTATTTGGAAGGGGATGAGCGCAGTATTTGGAAGGGGATGATGGTGTTATTTTGAAGGGATAAGACTGGTATTTGGAAGGGGATGATGGTGTTGTTTGGAAGGGGAATGAGCATGGTATTTGGAAGGGGATGATGGTGTTTTTTTGAAGGGGATGAGACCGGTATTTGGAAGGGGATGATGGTGGTGTTTGGAAGGGGATGAAGGTGTTTTGAAAGCGATGAGCGTGGTATTTGGAAAAGGATGAGGGTGGTATTTGGAAGGGGATGATGGTGTTGTTTGGAAGGGGACGAGACTGGTATTTGGAAGGGAATGGAGGTGGTTTGGGAGTGGAAAAGGATGGCGTTTTGAAGGGGATGAAGCTGGTTTGGAAAGGGATGGGCTGGTATTTGGAAGGTAATGAGCATGGTGTTTTGAATGTGATGAGTGTGTTGTTTGGAATGGGATGAGACTTGTATTTGGAAGGGGATGAAGGTGGATTGGAAAGTGATGAGCGAGGTGTTTGGAAGAGGATGATGGTGTTGTTTGGAAGGGGGTGAGCGTGGTATTCAGAAGGGGCTGAAGGTGGTTTGGAAGGCGATGAGCGTGATATTTGGAAGGACATGATGTTGGTGTTTGGAAGGGGCTGAAGGTGGTTTGGAAGGCGATGAGCGTGATATTTGGAAGGGGATGATGGTGATGTTTGGAAAGGGATGAAGTACTTTGGAAGGGGAAAAGGATTGTGTTCGGAAGGGGATGATGGTGATGTTTGGAAGGGGATGGAGGTGGTTTGGAAGGGAATAAGGATGGTGTTCAGAAGGGGGTGAGGGCGGTGTTCGGAAGGGGGTGAAGGTGGTTCTGAAGGGGATAAGAATGGTGAGGGTAGTGTTGGGAGGGGGATAGGGATGGTGTTTGGAAGGGGATGAGGGTGGTGTTTGGAAGGGGATGAAGGTGGTTTGGAAGGTGATGAGCGTGGTATCTGGAAGGGGATAACAATGGTGTTTGGAAAGAGGATGGGGGTGGTTTTGAAGGGAATAAACGTTGGGTTGGAGGAAGATTAAGCCTAGTAAGTTCACAAATTGGAGATTTCAACAAGCAGTTTTTCATTTTAAATCTCAGTGAGCCTCACTTTTGAAATGTAACGCGAAATCGTTGCAGTACCTTGTCCCCTCGCGTATCAGACAAGAGGGAAGTCTAGCACTGCAACTATGTTAAGTCACATTCCAGCTGACACTGCTGCGAAATTCAAAACCAGAAAAAGCGGATCTGCGGGCTCACAAGGTCAAAATATCGTCTTTCTTTTAAGCTGAAGACATAAACTTTGTTAAATGAACTGGTTAAAACAGCATCTCTTAAAAATTACAAAGGCAAGATGTTAGATGTCCACTACGAGTACGATTTTATGGTACGACTAAATTCGTGGCAGGTCAAACATGTTCATACAAATTGCTGAGGATCTAGTAGTCAATACCACCAGTTAAAATGCAAACAAAAAGCGGTACTCGTGATCATATCTGAAGGTCACCAAGTTGTCGCTGCTTGCTCTTACCTCTCTTGTGCTGGCTAAACGGCGATGATTGGCCTCCAGAAATGTTCTTAAAAGACAGACTTTTCTTTAGGTTAGATATACTTGACATCTTGCTACCAGTTGGTGGGGAGAGCTTGTGTCCAGTTTGAGATGACTGAGAACTAAGAAGACAAACATATGTTGAAGGTAAGCAAATTGCAGTATATTTTTAGAAAACATGAATATTTCATGGGAGTTAGGAAAATAGAGAATTAAAATAAACAGAAGTCCTGTTGAAATCGTATTCAAAAGATCTCCATTATAGATTCCAAGACCATTTTAAAATTTTGGCAGATCTTTCAACCTTATCTGACCAAGTTTAAGGTGACGGGTAAATTTACAAAGTTGTGGCTACTCCCGGTGAACACCAAATAACAGCAATAGGATGCTTTCACAAATTACAATAACAAGTTTTACTGCTGATTTACATGACTTAAGTTACCTTATTCGTACTTATTTTTGCGCGTTCGTTATTTCACGATTTTTTCGCAAGACTTTATTTTTTGCGGTTTCAATAGGCGAAAGTGTTGTGAACATCATTACATTTTCTAAAAGCCTGAACTACAACCTTTCTAAAAAAATTGAAATGACTTAAGAATTGTTACATAATGTCCCATAGTCCGAAATGTTCCTTCTGGGTGGAAATTTCTTTCAGCCTTGTTCCTTCTCTTTGCAATTGACTGTCTACCTTCAGAACTACAAAAGAGTTATACAAGCTAATGAGGCAAGTTGCATGAACCGGTTTGAGAACGAAGACTCACAGCTCAACATCAACTATAAGAAACCAAACCATGGCAATTTTACAACTGCATGAAAGAAGTAAGTTAGAAGCGTTTTGCTCGATGAGAGTGATTCACAAAAAGGTGATTATAGTTAGATTCGCTACTAGATACATTCATGCCGTGAAATCTTTGCAAATCAGTGACTTTAAAGATCACAAGACAAAATGCAGAATGGAGCTTACCACTGAATATACTTCATCATTCTTGTCTATACATAAGCTGTAGTTTTTGTTGTTGAATATGATTAGCATCTTTTCCCAAAATTCAAACTTCTTACCATGGTATTTAACTCACGTGTAAAAATCTCGCGAAGAATTTTATTCGTGTGCCTATGATTTCCATTTTTTACAATCGCAAAAATCGTGAAATTAAGTGAAATTAAGTCGCGTGAAATCGTATTCGAATAAGGAACTTGCTATTTTCTTTTCCTTTCACCAATATGATTTCAGACAATTACAGAGAAAAACTTTCTTCTACAGTTTTCACGCGATTTCCATTGGCTGTAATAGAGTACACCACATACTGCTTGCAAAAACATAAACCAACAACGAAACGCTTTACTTTTCTTGTTCAACGTTCTTCATTTTCCTGATGATCAAACTCTGACTTGTTACACCTCTCTCCTGTAAAGAAAAAAATGAAAAAGAAAACCCTAGTATTTAATTTTTATTTGCAAATCTTTGGAGAATCGATAGTACATTAAAACCTTTACTTGCTATGGAACATAATAGAAAGAGATGACTATGCTGCAGTTCAGCAATAACATAAAAGCGAAACAAATAACCAATTAACGTGAAGAAAATCAAAAATTTATAAAAATTGTCAGACCCAACACGGTATTTTACGCCATGGTAGGCAGAAGCTTCACGATTAACCAACTGTTTTTTTGCCAATGTATACAGAATCAATACAAGGTTCGTGAACTAACTTCATCTTTAAATTCTGAGACTTTTCAATGAGAAAATTCAAAAGTGTCCCGAAAATTGTAAGATTACAAAGCGTAAGTCGACAAAAGACAATTGTGCCTCGTTAACATGCATGTACTTCTGTATAATAGGTAGATTAAATGTAACTGGTCGACGACGTATCTTTTGGTAGTTAGTTTTTTAAAATATGATGTCACAGAGATGCCGTTTTGAGTTTTATGGCGACCATCTTTAATGTTTTGTAAACACAAGAAAATCTTTTTAATCGATTCAAAATCAATCCAGCTGGGTCAAACCTATGTTAAACCTAAACTTCCAATGCATGGTCTAGAGTAAGAAACCCAAAATGTATTGAATCATGGATCAACTGAAAGTGCCCATCACAACCCATAATGCTTTTTTCAACAAAACCTATCACACTCTATGTAAAGACCACCAATTAGTATACCAACAACTTGTCTTGTTTCCAGTACCAACCCGATCCTAGCATAGTAGTGAGCAGTCACGGCAAACAATCAGTCAAAACAACAAAACCGTCAGTATCTTCAGGCTCGTAGCCAGGGTTCACATTGGAAGATGCATGCCTCAACAAACGGGACCAAATAATTAATTTTGGAGTGATAGGCTATGTACATGGCTTTTAGGGGGATCCAGGGACATGCTTCTCGAAAAAGTTTTGAAATTTAAGTTCCTCAAATTCCTACAAATGTATCGAAAGTGTCAATTCTACCATCACCTTGCTATTTTACATGATTATAAAAGATTGATGATCCAATCAGACGGACCTTTTTGGCTCCGGGGGAAGGGGTGAATGTGCTCCAAATGACCCCTCTGTCAATGGGCCTAACCATGAGCCATTGCACGCGAAGAAAAGCACACTTTCAAAGGTTTACTTTCACGGGTGAACTGTGAAAAAGAACATATTGTTTCAAATCATACTTACATCCTCATCTGGGTTATTGTTAGCCTGTATTGCTCCAATCCATGACATCATAGATTCTTTGGCCTCAGTCTAATAAACAAGGTAAATATAAAACATTACAAAAAAAGATTTTTTACTCAATGAACTTTGCTCAACAAATTTTCACGGGCTCATCTGACAAAACAAAGAATAACTGCCACACTCGAGTTAGGACCAAGAAAACATCAGTCATTGATGAAAAAGCATTGTTCTTTAGCCTCAAGCGTCTTGTCTCAACACCCTTTCTCAGAACTTCAAGGCTGTTTCAGCAGGTTTCATTGTTATTAGGCTATATTTAAAGGTTTTTTCGAAAGAAAACCCCATGTTTTGAAATGCCGGTACTCTTCCCAGAGCCTTGCGCATTTGTCAAGTTAATGTGAACATTTTTAAATTTGTTCTCCTTGTTGTCAAAGTGCCAGGCTGATAACACAATCTTTTTAACCCTTGTGTCAAAGGCATCAATAAACGTATGATTTCGACATGCTTGGAAGTCAACAATGATGTTTCTTGAATCAAGTCACTAGATCAGATGGTAGTGGCTCTTGTACAATCACTTGCAGACACACTTAGAAAAAAAAAGCTAAACTCATCAAAGCTACCAAGAAAAAAAATTCAACCCATACCTGGAACAGGTACTCGGATCCATTAAAAGTTATAAGTCGGAATACATTCTTTCTCTTTGTGTAGTCATGGGCTATGTCAACAATGCTGGACTTGATACTGATTGGTTGATCATCGGTTAGGCCATGGCCCTGGCTCGCTGCTGACTTATCCTTATATAGATACAAAACATGCCCTCGCAAGACTGCAACCACTGGCTTCCATGATCGCGCACTTGATCTCTGTACCAAAAAGACATCACGAGTTATGTTACAACATAATGCTGTGCCTATGACTCTGACACATTGCATGGGGTTTGACAACGGAGGATAATTGCAAAAAGGCAGTTTCTGTTTGTAATATATATAATATTGCGTTGTTTTTAGCTACAGACTTGACTTTCTGGCTGCATCTCATATTTCAGTGTTGTTTGTCGGATAAACAACGGTGTCAGAAGTGGGACTTGTTTCTCTCTTATTTCTCACTCCTTACAACTCGCAGGGAAGCAGAGTCCTACTGTTTGAGGCACAACATTTTCGTGTAACAAGTTGCATTATTATATTAGGCATATATTATCTTATACCGAACTACATGGTGTCAGAAGTGGGATTCTTTTCTCCTCTGGGTTCACACTCTTGACATCATGAAGAGAAGCAGAATCATATTGTATGGAACCTCGAACAAGATGCACTGTACCAAAAGTACTCCTGACACCACGTAAGGAGCAAAGCAAATTATACCAGGCATGTTGTCTTGTAACAAGTTACTTGGTGTCAGAAGTGGGATTCGTTTCTTCCCTGGATTCACGGTCCCGACACCACGTAGGGAAGCTGAGTCAAACTATATCAGGCAAGTTTTCTTGTAACAAACTACATACAGTAGTGTCAGAAGTGGGGTTCTTTTCTTCTCTGGATTTACGCTCGTGCCATCATGAAGGGAAGCAGAGTCATATTGTATGAGGCACAAGCTACTGATCATTGTAAAGCGCCTTTGAGTGTGTCACATGGAAAAGGCGCTATATAAATGCACCACTTTTACAAAGTGTCAGAAGTGGGATTTGTTCAAGTGTTACCTGAAACTATTAGTTCAATTTAATAAACTTCCCTACCCTGATAGGGATATTTTAACCCAATACAAAACGCACTTACCCTCCCTCCATCTGCTTCCTGTTTCTTCCAAAGCAGTCCTTCCTTGGCAACCTACAAAACGTTTTTTACTTGTAAGCAATCAATAACAGTTCCAAAATAGGTAAGTTTGCAAGCATAATTTCTAGTGTTGACTTGTTCAAGTTATTTTTTTTTAATTTTCAGACTTAAGATCTGGCAAGACGAATCTGGCATCTGAATAAGCTGATGTGAAATTCAAGGACTTTTCTCCAAGAACTTTCCAGGATCTTTTCAAGCAAAATTAAGGACTTTATGCATCAAATAATTTTACACACTACACAAAAAGCTTTATCATTCTGTGTATTGATTCTACAATGAGATTTACAAGATTTGTTTCCGAGGTAAAATTGAGCATCCGTTTTACTTTTCAATTAATGTTGCATCAAAGGTATTATGTGTGGTTACGACAAACAGCTCATTTTCATTACTTATTGCAGTTAAAGGAAAATTTTTGCCCATTCCAAGATTTTCAAGAACTGAAACCCAAATTTAACAACTTTCCAGGGCCTGGGATTTTCTTTGTCCAATTCCTGGACTTTCCAGGATTTTCAAGGACCGTGCCAACTCTGTTTAATGCTAACTAGTTTTTCAACATCCATCGTCTAACATCACCTCATGGCCTGATTAAACAAGCCGCTTTGTTGCAAGATTTTGGAAGCTAATCACATACAAAGACTTTCTAAGATGACCGCAAATTTCTTCCAAATGGTTAGATATAGGAATCGAGAATTACAGTTAACATCAGATCAACTGTTACAGGCCCCAAGCCAATCCCTACACATCTTAACCAAAAAATGTTAAGAGGCCATTGTTAAATATTAAGTACCGGCTGTCACTCATATAGTTTTCATTTCCTAGACATAAATTTTACTTCAAAAAACCCATGCAGTATTCGCTGTGACAATGACCAATGAGATTCTGGTATGCATGCATTGATTGATTGAATAAAGTCACTATTAGTGGATGCAGTAAAGTGACAATTAGGTTACTTTTCTCTGAATATTTTTTTATAATGAAGCTTTGTTACTTTTAAGCGATACTATTCCAGTTAATACAAATACTTTTACTGTTGATAACAAGACAGACAGGCAGACAGACAGGTGGACGGACAGAAGGACCGACTGTAAAACACCTGTAGGTATTGGGCAATTGAAGGACATACGACAGAAATCTTGATAAATCGAGGAGGGCAAGCGTTCCAGTGAATCTTTTCTTGATAGTACACAAACGGGAGTTCCTTTTTTGTTCAACTTTGCAAGAAACTCACTGATATTTGTAACCCATAATTTAATGATGGACTATCCAAACATTTCCCCATTGGTGCCAATACAAGCAAGTACAGTAGAAGCAATTACAAAGATACCATAAAGGTGGAAGGTCAATGCTATGCCACCACTAGTTTACACGACGCAAAGTTCAAGCTGTAATTTTGTAATAAAGTGGGTAATTTTGTTTTTCCATGTTATTCCTATAATCTTAATTTGGAAATCCATGACCTTAATTTTGGATTACGAAACAGTTAGAAATGAACTTGCCATGTTGTTTGGTTCGTTTGCCATCAGCTTAACTTACGTTTCCACGTTTCCGTGGTTGGATTGTGAAATGTTGAAATTTTCATTAATGACTTTCCAGGTTTTACACATCCCTTACGAACCTCATAAAGGCACGGTCCAAGTTTACTCTGTGCAAAACGCCAGCCATGCAGGTGAAAGTATCAGAAAAAGGTCAAAACATATACCTCAAACAAGTTTGCAGACAATCCGTTGATCCTGTCGCGTTCCTGATGTGGATGTAATTTGTTCTTATTAGTTTAATGATTCTGTTTACATTAAAAGAAACTAAAAATTAACAGTTTATTGATGTCAATATCTACACTATTAATGAGGTATAATTATAGTTACATTAGTTGTTATGTAGGAAAAGCTTTACAAGGATTAGATTAGTCGCTCATTATTTTACAGAAGTATATAAAACAGAACAGTGTGATGATGAACAAGTGGCAACAAATCACGTATGGACAGACAACGAAAAAGCTGGAAGAGTAAGATCAGACAACAGGGGATATAAGTAGGTGAAAGAGTTTGTGGATTGACAGATGAGATACTGGTAAAAATATTCACTTCCTTAATTTTAGTTACTAAAACTTGCCTATCTGAGGCAGGTTTTTCGGTGCTGAGAGCAATTTGGTCTAGAATTAATGAGTGATTCAGTCTTACACTGCTGCACATCGAGAATGCAAGCTGTGTCAAGAGTTTGACTTCAGAACAAAACTGACCATATAAAATTCAGTTATCACTAAGTTACATCCGTTCTCATATTAGTGATGCTGTTATTGTTGTTGCTATTGTTGTCATTCAGTTGTTGTCATTGCAGTTGTTGTGGTTGTCAATCTATTTTTCTTAGTCAGTCTTGTTGTTATTGTTGCGATTATCTTTGTCATTGCTGTTATTAGTAATGTCAATTTAACTAAAACTTATGTTGTCATCACGGCTACTCATTGTTGTTGCCACTGTTATTAATGTTGTAAATGTTGTAATTATCCCCGTTGTTATTGCCATTGTAACTGTTTCCATTATTGTTATGCTGCCTTTGTTGCTTAAGCTGTATGAGTGAACATCAACTGGTAAGTAACTACTGCCAACATTACTCGAACGCTGGGTGGCAAAGGGGAATTCCCTCACCTCGTCCGTCTCTTCAGTCACATCCTCAAAAGCGTATACATGTTTGGGTGATGTAGGTGAAGATGTTGCCATCACGTACGAGATGCGTCTTATGGGGCGTGGGGCAGAGACGCAAGCCTCCCCTGCATAGATCCTCCCTTCCGGGAACACCTGGTGAATGCATGCGCAAGTATACAGTGCTCAGTGTTATGATATGCACTGAAAGGCACATGTAATGGTGTAAGTATGGTCTAACACTTACCTCCAGTAAATTTAAAAACGATAACACTTTTAGTTCTTACCTGCTAGATGCAACTTTGAAATGCAGCAATACAACAGTCTAATATGTCAGTTAGTAAAAATGGGCACGCTAGTTAGACAAACTGTTACATTAATTTTCCGTTCATTTCTATGGTTGGTATTACATATTTTATGGTTAAAGAGTATCACATTTACGGTTGGTATTACATTTGTAAGTAGTACAGTCATCAATTATTTTAAAGTTTTTAGGAGTTTCCAAAATGCATTACCAAACTCCCACACAGACCAAGAATATCAGCACCAGTTATACTCTTGAATTAAAGCACTATAAACAACAAACACTCTTACTACACAAAACAAGCAAAATATCAGGTCGTTTTGTGGGTCTTCCACAGCAATTAACAACACTTACCATTTCTACTCTTAAAAGTAGGCAAACTGAATGGTCATTTTGTTGCTCTCAAACTGTTACTAAAAAGTTAGGACGTTCTTGTGGTTTATAGAAACATCTCTAGTACTGGAAAGAACTCGACGTAGCCTTTCACTCCCGTAAGAACTAATGCGTTCTGTTAACAAATTATTAATATCTGCCTCCATAAAAAAATGCCTTCTAAAACATTTGCGGTAATTTTGCATTATGTTTACCAAAGTTTTCTTTGTATGATCTTAAAATTGTCTAATTTTCAACTCCAAACCATTTATTCGTAAGAAAAGAAGATAAATGTGGATAAACTGGTTTGAGTTCATACAGTAGGAATCACCTCTTCCTCCTCTGAGCACTCCATGTCTCTCTCCCCATTCTCGTTTGCAGTAGAAATATGGGATGCATCATTTCCTGATGGACTTTGAACCATAACTGGTTGAAATAGTGTTGACGATAAAGCCGCTGTTAAGTGCGGCTTCTTTGACGCAGACCACAACTTTGGTCCAGAGAGACTGGGTGCCTGTGGTGCTGCACCAGATTGTGTAGCCATGAGATATGAAATCCGTCGAGACGGTTGCTCGCGATCTGGAGCAATCGGTACAGCATCTTTAGGTGTTTCTGCAATAGACATTTCACCTATTTCATTGGAATAAATCGAAAATGAAGATGTAATCTCCTGGTAACTCTGTTTTGATGGGATGACAAAGCTTGAGACCGTTGCTGGGTTTGTCATTGTTTTGGTTGATGTTGTTACATCAGAATTGGAGTCTGGTGTAACAAAAGGTTTAGTATTTTCTTGACCTACGCTATTTTCTTGCACTGGTTTACTTTCAAGCAGCGTTGACCCAATTGTTGTTGATTTATAATTATGATTCTGTGGAGATCTTGGTTGATGAATGCGAGAATCTAACGTTTTTGACAGAAATGAAGCAGACTCTTTCAATCCAGGTCTATGAGTTGCTACAGGCTGTCTGGAACCAGAATCTGCATTTGTGGTAACATTGCTAGTAGATAAGCTGTCTGAAGTCCTGGGTGCTGATAAAACAAAAGGTGGAATCACTTTGGAAGTGTTTGCATTAAGATCAAGCTTCACAGTAGCAATTTCACCTCCTGATTGAAACCTTGAATCAACATTCTGGTTCATGGCAATTGTTGCTTCGGTTTTACACATAACTCCTTCTCTCACACTAAATCTTTCTCGGAAGCCTTCCATTTCAACTGTGGGAAGTGAATGTGACCTTGCTTTTGTTCTGGCAGCATCAATGACTTGAAGTTTATCTCCCCTCGCCGATGACCCTTTCTCGACATGCAGCGCGATGGGTTTGCCTGTGTGATCAGTAGCCGCAAAGAAATACGATCCATCTAGTGGACTTGCAATCGAATTGTGCCCAGAAACATTGTTTGACTTTAAGCACTTATCTTCTACAGCTTCAAAACTGTCTGTTGATGTTACAACAAAGGCCCTATTTTCTCTGCGAGCTTCCCGGTCAATAGAATTCCTCCGTGTAACACCAGCTGATGTGACAGGATTTCCACCCTTAGTACTACCTTCAGGATCCCCTTTCTCTGACAAAGTAGATTCTGATAACTTCAAATATACGGCACTGTTCCGTTTTGGCGATTCCATTCCTTGATTGGTGTTAAAAGTGACGGTAGATGTCACTCGACTTTGACCATCACTGGATGGTACAGTAGTGATTGACACCGCCGTGCTAGTCGAGATCACCGACACCGATGGAGTTACCTACAAACAGATTAAGGGAACATTAATTTTGCAGAAAACTGTGCCGTTTGGTGTGTAAGTTCAACAAACAAAACCACACTGATGATGATACTGCAATGACTTACAGTCTGCAAAACACAATCTTCTTTTGGAATGATCCCCAGTTCCAGTCTGTTCTTACTGCAACACAAAAAAAATATAAAATGATTAGGTAATCTAATCCTTAATCTTTTTGTTTTTGCCAACAAAAGTTTACATAACAAAAAAATGCAAACTTTGTCTGAAATCAATTTACTTGTATAATAAGAAGTAAAAGAAAACCAGTGAACTAAAAAAAACCAACCTCGCTAATGATAGCTGCCCCAGGGGCTGGTCAGTGCAATTTTACACACACAAATCACAAAGGACCGAAAATCCAACGGGCAGTAGACAGACGAATCAAGCTTAGGACCACTGGGTTCTGAGTTAGCACCTTAAAACGCACATCCATGCTGCCTTCCTCATTTTGAGTAGACGTAAATTTGACACCAGTTGATAAAACGTGATTGATTAGCCATTCATTTTCTCTTTAAGGTTCTGGCGTTAGTTGTTCATCTCATCTCGATGATTTAGATTTCAAATGATGATGGTTGATGTGAGTGTTTCAAAACTTGAAAACGAACGAAATAAGAGTAAAGCTGCAACTATACCTTTTCTGGATCAACTGTATTATTTGTCCATAAGACTGCCCCAGCACTGGCCGCCCATTGACTGAAATTATTTGGTCACCTACAGTACAATACACATTTTTTTGTCTATAAGTTGAACCAAAATTTGTCCTAATATTTAACTTATTTTCACTAACAATAACAAGAATAGAACAGTGTTAAACTGGTTAATACAGTTGACTCCTGATAATTCAAATCCTCTGTAAATCGAGCCTCCCGCTAACTCGAAGTAATTTTCATTTCCGTTGACGTACTTCTTTTAAAACTTTTACCTCAATAACTTGAACTCTTGGTAACTCGAACCATTTCTATTTCCCCTGAAGGGACAAGTTATTAGGAGTAGGTTAATCTACCACTTTTACCAAAGGTAAAACTAAAATGTTAACTTCAATTTACTTATTTGTGAGTAGAAATCGTAACTGCTTATTGCCTAACAGGAAACATGAGCTAGGTCTAGAGAATTGTGAAACAGATTTATAATAGATTATCTATAAATTAGACCAAAAACTTTACTAAGAAATTAACTTTAGTAGACTAAAACATGAGTGAAAATCTGAACTGATCGTTCACTAACAGTTTGAACTATGATGCTCGCATTCGTTTGTAAATCAAAATTTTTAAACAATTTTTTCACCATTATCCAGATAATTTTATATTGAGTTACGTACGGAAAACTGAAAACACCGTTCAAGGTGAACGGTAACCTTAAAAGAACGGTGAATCAGGTTAGTAGATTAATCAAAAAATCTGACCAAAAATCTTACTAAGAAATTAACTTCAGCTGATTTATACGTGAGCGGAAATCTGGACTGATCGCTCACTAACAGGGAACTTGAGGCGGCTTAAAAGAACCGTGAAACAGGTTAGTAGATTAATCTAAAAACCTGATTAAAAATCTTACTAAGAAACTAGCTTCAGCTGATTTATACATGAGTGGAAATCTGGACTGATCGCTCACTTACAGGGAACATTAACAGGGTTTAGACCACCATAAAAGCAAGTTAACAGATTCGTCTATACCCTAAACCTATTAAAGTTTTCCCAAAGTTTAACTTAAGTTGACTTAATCATGGGTACAAATCCTAATTGCTCATAAGAAGAGCTGGGTTTAACCTATCTGAAAACAAGTCTACAGATAAATCATACATGTACATTAGTTCAATCGAAGTTCTACCTAAACGATTTTACTTGAGTTGACTTATACGTGAACGTGGAAAACCCAACATTTTACCCGCTTAAAATGAACTTGAGGAAAGCTCAGAAAATTGTAAAAATGTTTGTATTCTAAATAGAATTATCTATAAGTTAAACCAAGAAATATCCTAGAAAATTAAATTCTTTTGATTAAAATATGATTGGAAATCTCAGTTCCTCACTCACTAAAATGAAGCCCGAGCTAGGTTTGGACCATCAAGAAAACAAGTAAAATTTTAGTTCAATCAGTTGATCTACACAAGTGTGGGAACCAAACTTTTCACCCATTTATAAGAAACCTATGTAAGCAGGGTCCAGCCAATATCATTGTGAAAACAGGAACAAACCTGTTGAAAGGCCAGCTTTGTCAGCTGGCCCACTTGGCGCAACCTGCCGCACAAACACTGTGTCCAGTGGATCTGAATGACCATTGTTTTGCTTTGTTGCATGATTCTCGCTATTAATTCTTGGAATTGATGCTCTCTAAGACAACAAAAATAGGGGAAAACAGTCAATAATTCAAGTGATGGCTGACATCAGGGTGTGAATTAAGGGCCTACAAATGACAAAAAGTAGGACAAAACTTCAGTTTTATAGGCCAATAATCAAACTGCCGAAAAATTTTAAATAAGGAATATATTAAAACTTTCTTATCCCCCAAAGCAAAAATGAAAACTTGTAGGCCAAAAAAAATCCTTAATTCGCACCCCAAACATGGATTCTCAAAAAACAGCATTTGATTCTCTCGAGATTCCTGAATCTCCCTTACTCCGCGAACATAGCACTAGGTGCTAACCCAACCTTAAATTCTCCTCCTCACATGTGAGCAAATCTATGACACCAAATCACCAATCTGGAATCTCACATGACTTCGAATCCTCCTTCTCTCTCACGCAGACACACACAGTACTACTGTAGTGTGTAAAATTGAGTGTAAAATACCTGCCGCTTGGCTTAAAAACCTGCTGCTTGACATTGAGATAACACTGCTTTGCCTTGGGCAAAAATTCGCTGGTCAATACCAAATTCTACTTAAAACAAACCAGTCTTTTCTACAACTTTTTCTCTAAATCTTTGCCTTTGAATCCTATCTTTCTGCATTCTGTAAGTAAGTAGATTGGTATTAAACTTTTTTTACTTAACAAAAACAGCAGCATGGTTTTAAAGAAAACTTAATCATTGCAAATATAACACTTCAAACTTAAAAGCTTGGGAATACACCAGTCCCCCCTCCCTGCAATCCAACTGTCCATTTTGGATTAAGTAGCAGCCACCCCTTGGTCTTGGTGAAATCCTGGGGAGAACACTGTGTAGGTGCTAAAACTGGTCACAACAAGTGAAGTCAGGGCTCCTACCTCTCCCCCTTTTTTCACTACCTCCGGAGGGTAGACAACAAAATGACGCAGTGTAAAGCCAAAGCCATTGCCTTGCCGCTCTAATGTTACTGGCTTGATACTGGTTGAGGCTGACTGTCCAGATGGCCCATTGACACTCGGTAACATCAACTGCACTGTCTGCAAACATAACTAACATCACATATAATGTACTTTACAGGATCTAAACCATGAAGAAGGGCCCATGTCATGACAGGATGCGGAAAAAGTCACAAATTGTGCAGAAGTTTGAGAGCATAATACTTGCACATAATACTTGCACATAATACTTGCATGATTCGGCCAAATGTAAACAGCAAAAACTGTAAATCATGCAGAATGTTTGGGGCAAATTACTCTAAAGAATTGGTCTACTATGCGGAAAAAATAGCAAATTATGCAGAAATTTTAAATAACTATAAAAATCTGTCAGTATGAAGCACTCCTGGCGCATATTTTTTTTTTCTTGGTTTCTGGCATAATTAATTTGGTATTATCTTTCTTCTCTTTCAATAAAATTTTTATTTTATCCACTGTAAACAGAGTACAACAGAAAAGAACAAAGATTTTAAAAGTTATCTGGAGCAAAACAATCCCCAGATAGATTTTTAGTATAGCAATGAAAATGTTGGGCAACAAAAGCTTACAAGTTTCTATCCAACTTAAAAATACATGTTAGTTAGACTGGATCCCAGAAGAATCAGTTAGGTCATGGACTGCCTGGTAAAACGAAATTGTGAAAAATTGAAACGCCAATAAACGAATTGTGTTTTCTTTGTGTTAACTTCGATGTTTTCATTTTTTCAGGGAAAAAATATTGTGAAAACTTTGCAAACCCATCTTCATTAAGAAGATACTTCATAATTAAACCCATAGTTTTTAACAGTTTCTCAAAATTATGCAGAAATGCTCTCAGGATGCAGCTGATGCTGATTTCACTGTTGTATGCATTTCCACACTGCCGCATCCTGTTAGATACCCTGATGAAGGTTAACAATTTTGGAGCACAATACATGTTGCTAAATTCTCCTAAATGATATCCAGTTTCCTTGAAAGCAGTTAGGGAGAAATGATCTTTTTATAATGGATAGCTTCAGTGTTTAGTGGTGATATTGTAAGGAGAAGAAAGGTGCTGATAACCTTGCTGGTACTGAAAAAGTTAATAATATAATTGAAACAAAGATGTTTCATGCAATTTTGTTACCAAAAGATCATTTTTTGCCAGAAGAGATTGTGTTGGCAGTCACAAGAAATTTTACTTTTTGCAACTCCACACTGTATAATGATGATTTAATAGCTGCGAGGACCCTCTTACTCAAAAGCCAGATAAAAACTTCTTGATCAGGACTACAGTTTGGCTTAACAATAACAACTAGAATAATATAAGATAATAATAAGACTTTATAAAGTGCTATTTTGCTTCCAATAATAAAGTCAACTTATTTCCATTGTTTATCAGTGACTAAAGTTTTGTTGCTAATGTTTCACTAACGTTTTTAAGTGATGACTAGAAAAATTACTTTTCTATTTCATTGACAAATACAATGTAATGTTTTGTTGAGTGCTGTTGGCTTTTCAAGAACAAGGTTTTGAAGTTCCAGTCAAAGTTTTTAATCAGTCTTGAGAATGATAACCCTTTAGAGATCTATCGGAGCCCATTAAATCAAAAGCAGTTACACCACATGTGCCAAAAGTACATGTACTGCATGTGTTGTCCTGTATTAGATACAAGTGAATAACTAACTGCAATGACAAGTACCAGTGTATTCTTAGACAGCTGGTTCCTCCTATGGCTGGCTATTTACACAGGATGAGGAATATTAAAGACCAGTACTTTTTCCCACAGGCTTTAAAATGCAAGTTCATATACAATTGTACTGTAACTTTGTTCTTCATCTCAAGCTAACTTGATAGCTTGCTGTGTACAAAGCAAACTAAAAACATTCTTAACATAAAGATTGATGTCAATAATATTTTAGTACTGTAGACTAAGTGTAATCTGTTCAGACAAAGGTTCAAACAGGTCATACATAAATACTAAGATTATGTTAAATCTTCAAACAAAGGTCAGGTCAGGGAACCTTATATAGTTTTAAAACATAAATTATTATGCAACTCAAGACACCATTTGACAAGATATTGGTATGTTGAAGCTTAGTTTCAGTTTGGATAAAAGTGAAATGCTATTAAACTTAGTTAACTTTATCTGAAATTATAGAACTCTTCATGTTTTAGCTCCAACATGTAGTCCTTGAAGTTTTGTATTCAACCAAATCCTCTGACCAGTCTCACTGACCTTACTATAAATAAACTATCTTTTTGCCAAGCTATGCTAGGGTAGGGCCATTCAGTTATAATAGCTTATGTCTGCTGCTTGACCTTTTCAAATTTAAAAATAGATTTGTAGCAAAAAAATATATACAACAGATAAAAATGATTTGTTAATAATTAGAAGTAGTCTGCCACTTTTAAAAAACAATGCCAAAAATAACTGCCAAAAATGCAGTTTACACCTACAGTGTAGCTGAAGCCACAAATTGTATTTGATGTAAGTTTTATCAAACAAAAATGATAAAACTTTACATCAAAAGTTGTAACCACTACAAATTATTAGTACTTTGTACCATACTCATACTAAACAACTTTAGAAACTGTTTTGTTCACAATTAAATCTTTCAAATAGAGCCACATTCACACTTATCCTTAAACAGGTTTAATTTAATCGTAGTTGAAAATTAACTTGAAAGTTGCAGTACTCAAACTGGCTTAAAACCTGTATGGGCGCGTTCACACGGCCAACTGGACCATGGTTAAACTGTTTAACACGTTTGGACAAGATTGGCTTCGGAAGCTGGTTAATCCTCTGACCATGGTTAAAG
>JAOBRG010321087.1:2268-15487 GCA_027574985.1 Umimayanthus nakama
GGAACAATCCCGATTTATAACTTTTAAAACTTTAAAAAATCGAGGCGTTCCGATTTTCTAGAATTTAAGACTGAAAAAAGTAATACTCAAGGCATAAATCCGTATTTTTCCAGGCGTTTTTTCTGCAAACTGAGAAAAAATGTTCTTTATTGATCTGAACCATACGTATGAATAGCCCGTGGATTTCGTCGCAGAGCTGTTGCGATCTATCTGCTTCGATCTTCCTCTTCCCATAGTTTTCAAGAACCTGCGAGGTTTGATGGGAAACTTTGGCAAGAGAGAGGGGGGGGGGGGGGAAGAAGTGATGAAATTGTCTTATTATTTGATTTCCAAATGTCGGCAGGTATGTTATTAGGCTGTACAAAACAAATGCTTAAGAAAAGTTTGCTACAAGTTTGCGAAAAATATTCCTTGAGAAATTCAAGAGAGCAGCAAGTATAGCGGTTGCAAAACGATTGTTGCCAATTTTGCTTTGACACATATTGTACGAGCAACCCCTGGATCCACATATGTATTTTCAAACTAAAGATACCCATGGATATGAGTATCTTTCTCGAATCTACTAACACCCAAACCGCTTTATTGAATATTTATAAGTTTTCTCGGATAAAACCTTCTCCGGATTACATTTTTACACATACCTGAAGTACTTTGTTTGCTCCCTCAGAACATTCGCGAGGCTTTACCTCGTTTTTTCCTGCAACCAGCCAATAGAAATTTTTTATGATTATTAAAAGAGCACCTAAAGGAGCAGTAATTTTTCATTAGTTACCTGAGTTAGGGCTGAAAAGAAACAGTTTTCCTTATCAAAACTATTTTATCCAACCTAAATTTTAGCTTTCATCTGTACAAATAATTGTTAAAAAACCAGCCTGGTATAAAACTGGCAATAAATAACGACCGATCCTCAACTTATATTGCCTGTAGAAACATTTACGGCCGCCGATCACACTCTTCTGAAGAACTACAGAAGTGCCATCAAAGCACTCGATGAAGGTGTAGTGGTGTATGGGGAGCCAAAAAATCCCAAACTCCAGAAACTTAAAGAGTTAATAATCACTTACCACGGAAGAGAATCAGGGTCCAAAGGAATCCTTTTTACTACAACTCGGGAGTCCACCATTGCGTTGGAGAACTGGATCCAAGAGTGCGAGGAACTGAAAAGCATTCTGAGGCCGAAGAGACTTGTTGGAACAGCAGATGGGAGCGGTATGTGCGGATAGTATTTCAAAAGTTAAGAATTCTTGATTATCCGAAGGTTTTCTCTGGTCCTAATTTGGTCATGAATATTTAATAGTCGCAATTAAGATCTGTAGCCATATCCATTTAATACAGCATTAAAAGTGCAGTCTAATTATAGTACGATTTTGGGTTTTTTGCTTTAAAAGAGCTAAAAGAGCGTTCCACCAGGTTAAGAGTGTTCGAAACGGCTCAGGCTAGATAGGATTAAGTCAAGGAGTTTTTTGAAGGTTACTTCACTAAGGAATAACATCTAATTTAAACAGTTCTGTCCTTACTGTTTGCGCCCTGTTCTTTTTAGATGGAATGACCCAGAATGAGCAAGAAGCTGTAATCAAAGCATTTCGGGATGGAAGCGTCAACATCATAGTTGCTACGACAGTAGCCGAGGAAGGTCTGGACATCAGTGACTGTAACTACGTCATCCGCTACGACATGAAAGGAAACGAAATATCGACAGTGCAGTCACGTGGTCGCATCAGAGCAAGAGACGGCAAATACAGTGTGGTGGTAAGCGCCATGTCGGGGGGTGTGGCTAGGGAAGAGCAGAACAGCTACCGGGAGATGCTGATGGTGGAAGCGATTGGTCAGGTGCAGAAGATGAGTGCGGAAGAGTTCAAGAAAAAGGTGAGCAGCATTTATCATCCCGAGATTTACTCGTTTTGTCCGTTAATGATAAGAAAAATAAGACAAAGACATAATTTTTCCTTCTCCATTTGTCCTGCAGGATTCATTGATATCAATTCAAATAATTTCAAAGCAATTACCTGGTGCATAATCTGTTTTTCTTGAGCAATCGGTTTTTCTCCCAGTTTCAAACCTCCACCCTCCAAACTAACACTTCTTTTTATGGTGTGGCTATTTTTTCAGTCACTCCCTCCCCCCTCCCATAAAATCAAGGGGCCCAACTGCTGACGAGGATAAAAAGTGATATTTCTAAACAGTTTTACCATTGCATGTAAGATTGCAAATCTCCAGTGTCTTAACAGTTCTACAACCTCACAACAGGTTAGTGCTCTGCAGAAGAAATCCCATAGAGAACGTCAAACAAAGCAGAACATTCGAACCGTTAAGAAAAACAGGAAGTTGCAGCATGATCCAAATGACGTCACGTTTTTCTGCAAGAAATGCAGCCAAGAAGCCTGCCAAGCACATGACATCCGCCTCGTAAACACAAGCTACTATGTCGTGGCAGCTGAGGGCTTCAAAGAAAAGGTAGCAACTCGTACAATAGTTTGTCGTCTCGAGGGGGGGATGAGTAGCAGGAGTTTGGTACCCTTTGGTTTGTTCATCACTTATTCCAGAGCCTCTTTTAAATACAATCGGGGGTGGAAGCGGAATCTTTTCAGTATGATAATTCGTTATTCCCAGATATTTTTCAACCAATGATTCATGATTCACTTATAGAATTTCTTCATGATTCATGATTCATTTGTGTTATCATGAGACAAAAACTCAAGATTCATTTTTTGTCCATGATTCATGATTCACTGCCTGCGAGATGGTGTGATTCATGATTCCTTCACTTTTTTTAGCCGTGATTCATGATTCAAGATTCCACTTCCACTTCCACCTCCGAATACAAGATCTCTAGCAGCTACTAGAGACCAGTATAAAAAAGTTTTAAAAAGCTCATTTTCGTTTGTCAGTTTGTCATCTCTTTAAAGTTTATCAGCTAAAAATCGGAAAATTGATCTACAATTTTTTTAAAAAAAAAGGGGACCGTAAAGTAAGTTACAATTTTATTTGCTTCTAACTAAGCTTCACAAAAACCTTGGGGGAAAGGGTCCGTAGATTACCACCAGTAAACACTTGACTCTAAGGACAAACCCTGAAAGGTACGCAAAAACTTTAAAGGTTACACGAAGACATTAGGTTGGATGGGGTCAATCTGACACCTTCCCTCTACTTTCGACACTATTAATCTGGCAGACATGATACTTAATGATAAAATAAGCGAAACAAGTTTTACACAACGTTTCGATGACTCCATGTAATCATTTTCAAGTGAAAAGAGAATAAAACTTGGTAATTTAATATATACCGTGCGAGGTGGTAAAACGTAAAAGTGTTCATGTAAATAGTGACAAATTTAAATAAGTAGTTTTGCGTGTATGGAGTCTGATTGTATGTTCAAGCATGGCCTCTTCTTCTTCATGAAAAACATTTCATAAATCGGACAGTACAGTTTTCCGTTGCTTTTTCTTTAAAACGGAAAAGTTGTTGGTGAGGTCGCCGATCATTTCCAGACCGTGGTTTTTTGTTTAAGTGGTTGCCGATTGCTGAGTTACGGTGTTCGTCAATACGTTGATCTAAATGTCTGCTGGTGAAGCTGACATACTCTGCAATGCAATAGCAGTAACAACCACATAAATGACGACATAAGCGACTACCGTCTTTCTTTTTTAAGTTTCAAGATATTTTTTGTCATTGGATTGAACACTAAAAATGGTGAGATGGATGCACCCCCGTCTTGTCCCCTCCTGGATAAAGGAGGTTTGATACCCGATAAAGAAACTCTCTCCAATTAGATTTTGTGGCGGGTTGTTGTCGTATGCGATGCACAAAAACTGTACTAGTTGCCTCTGCTGTTGCCATGTTAACGTACTGGTGTGTACTTTTGATGGGTTTTAGTGCATTACTTCTAGCATTAATAACTCAACTGTGACTGAGCAAAGATGAAAAACATCTAGGCAGAACCTCATTTAATACGCTTATGTGTAGTAAACCTCAGTTTTGGGCTTATTTCTGCTTTAAATTCCCCGAAATTGGGCCTTTTTCTTAGGCAGGTTTTTCATGGTTCTTCTTGATCTAATTGGTAAAGAAGCAAGTCCAATATAACCTATTCCATTTACGTTTGTTGCATGGATATAGCTTCTAGCATGTTTCTGAAGCAGATTTTGATTTGCCATCAATATTCATTGGAGCTGCACAACTGATAAAACTAAATCCCTTCAGGTAAAGTTTATCCTTTAAACCCAATATGGGATCTCCAAGTCTAATCTATCCGCATCTGGGGTAAATACGTAATATTTTCGCGCCAAAGAGACCCCACTCTATCAAGTTTGTATTTTAATAGAAGTCTCTAAACAGATTTGCATTCTGCACTAGCAGCTGTTTAGATACATTTAACTGTCAGTCAAATTTTCAGAAATATAGAATGCAGACTGATGATAAATGGCTACCTTGCTAAACTGTAGAAGACAAACCGTCGGTTGCTAACAACACAATTCCAACGTTAACGTAATTTTTTTCAAAGCCAACAAACAACTCTTCACAATAAGCAAGCATTAAGCCTTCCCTGCCCTTAATGATGAGCTCGGCCACCAGCAAATTACCAAAAATTAATTACGTTGAAAAGAAAACCCATCTTTTTGCAAAATTGCCCATTTACAAAAGCATTCTGCCGCCCAGAAATCAAGGAGATACGTGATCTTTATCTTTAATTTGAGTAATTACCTTTAGCATGTGCTAATCTGGTAATGGGTGGTCAGTTGGCAAGGTTCGTGGAGATGGTACAATTACAAAAATGCAAATATACGTGATACGCTATCATAATTCATTATAAATGAAATGTGTGTCAAACCCAGTCCCAAAGATTTATCTGTGGAGAAAAAAGGTATCAAATAGACCCCATCCGCTCCCCCAAAATGGCCACTTTAATTATTTCTTCAGTTGTTAGCTAGGGTAATCATACCCCCTTAGTAAATAACGCGTACGGAAACGCCTGGAATGCACACATATTATAAATGGGGTGAGGTCTCTTATGATATAATGAGACAAATAGCCACCCTTTGGAACATTGCCGTTTTTTATCTGCTCTGATGATTATGTATAATTTTTCTATCAACAGATAAACCTCAAAGATATGAAGAGTCCCCGGTTAAAGGGCGTTTTCTCTCAGACTAAGAAGGTACACTGTGCTGAATGCGACGCGGACTGGGGAACCACAGTCAAAATTGAGGGCTACCCGGATGTTCCCAGCATAAAGGTTCGCTCCTTCATGCTGCAGATGAGCCAAGGTCAAGAGTACAGACAAAAGTTTAAACAATGGAGCGAGGTTACCTTTCCAGTTCAAAAAGTAAAGTTTGAAGATCTTATCGACGACAACTATGAGTTAGTCAATTGACACAAACCTAAATGAAATCAAAATAGACTAGTTACCTGCATTGACAGCTTCATAATTTGAGAAGGAAATGAAGAAGGGCTGAATTGTCTTGTAAACACTATTTTATTTTGTAAATGTTGTGGCTAATTTTGTAAACAACTTGAAGTAAATCACACGGAGGAGTTCAATTAAAAGGCTACGACCTGTTATATAGTCTATCCTGAGTCTACCTTATAAGCAACCAGAAACTGTGAAGCCCCATGCTTTAGAAGCTAACTTTATTTTTATGCTTCAAAAGTAGGCAGAAAAGTTTGAGCTTTCCGCTAGGCTCGAGCTTGTTCACAGTTACGTGCACGTGACCTGAGCAGTCCGGTTTCATATCTTTTAAAAGAGATCGCTGGAAGGTTGAATCGCCCCCGCCTAATTTAATGTTAGTTGCGGCCTCTGATACAGATTGCCTTTCGCATTTCCCTCAAAAAAGTGACTACATATTCGATCTACAATCGGCTGGAAAGATGACTCAGTATAAAACGATTAAGGGACTTCCTTGTCGTATTCTTGGTGTTTAATAGGAGCGAGTGGTGTTCCGCACCAAAGTTCTCTAGTTCAACCAAGAAGATGTCGAAGCACCATTTTTGTTTGATTTTAAGTTCATATAACAATGTTAACAATAAACTATTATTATTATTATTATTATTATTATTATTACGTATTTTATGTTGAAGCATTAATGGGCTCTAAGTTTCAAAATTTCCTTTGCGTATCAGTGCTACGTCGATTTCTATTTGTCCAGTCTTGCCAGTCCAAGCAGTCAGATCTCCAATGAAACGCACGAGTTCTCAGAACGGTTTCTAGCAAGAATGGTTCTGGGCCGGCTCATGGTTCAAAACGCCGCTATGATGGGAAAATGCATGTATCGCCTTGGAACCGTTTCATTTAAACTGGCCAAAAAGAAGTTTTATTTCGCCTTTCAATCCGGACAAATGGAGAACGACCATAGTCAGCCATTGTTTCTTATCCGAGATAAAGTAAAATCGAAAGGTTAACGATTTAAAATAGTTATCCTATATAAGACCCGCTGTTCTGTTAGTGTTCATCATTGCTTTTTCTTAACTTGCTTATCCCAAGATATAGTACGAGAACCGATAGGTAGTACTATGTACGTTTTAGCTGAAAAATAATTAATTAAGGTTACAATTCATAAAAGGTGACGAAGCTTATTATTTACACTTATTAAAATATCTGGTTCGTTTACTGGCAATAGAAAAGTGTAGTTTTACTATTTATAATGTATGATATATATGTCTTTACCGAACAGTTGCTTGAGAAGGACTGCCATATATACTTAAGGTTATGGAAATAAATCTTTGTAGTATTTGCATGTACTGGCAGTAACAGATTAAAAGAATGTGCTGAGAAATCGGCTTGTTTTGCACAGTCTGCATAATACTGCCAAGTAAGCAGAAATTCCACATAAGGTTTGACAATTATATGTTTAGTGCTTTGCCTCACTGTTGATTGTGCGTTTGAGCTAATGTATTATTATTTAATGAAGACTTGTCTCTAGTTTCTGGCCGTTTCTTGCTTAGGAACTTGGGTCCTGACGATTGATTTCGGTGACGTCACCGAGACGAATGGTTATCTCTGTGACTTCACCGATCGAGATCAATCTGGCGTTGATGACCGTGCACACGAAGAGAGAACTAGTAACTACATGTAGTATAGGCAACTTGAACACGAGTTTATCCTTGAAAGCTTACCATATAACGGTAACTGGCCAGTTTAAACTTGTTGTTTACTATATAAAGTTGAGAGCGCTTTAACCCAACCGGCTACATTAAACTGTGATTGTAACAGCGGTAGGATGAAAAAGAAATACCTCTGGTTATCTTTTTCGAAAAGCTTGGTACATCAGCAGTTAGATCTTAACTTTGTTTACTTAGTTGACAGATTACACAGTTTTGTTCAATCTCACAACACTTTTCATCTGGGTACAATCAGATTATCTCCAGAAACCAGCGACGTTGTTGGCGCCATTCTTATCACATTTGTGTAATATAGTACTCATGTTGGATCCAAGGCACAAAGCCCCGATATTAAATTCTTAAAAAAGGTTATTTGACTGGTTTAAACTATCCTTGTGCATGGACGAGGCAAAACTAAACCGCCAATCTTCTTGTCTCAGTCGGTCACCCTCTCGTATGCGTGTGTATCTGGCCAAGGTGTCAGAATAAATAAGAGGTCGGTTTCCCCCCTTAGACAGGATTCAACAGGACGGTCTCCATAATAATAGATTGGAGACCACTTGTTCTTTGACACGGGAGCAGTGGCCTACAAATCCCCCTCTTCTTTGCTTCTTCTTTGCTCTGCTTCTTCCAGGGCCACGACCTTAGATATACGTTGGAAGTTCTTCGTAAATTTCGGCTTCTAATGGGCGGTTCTTCCGGTGTATTTGTCATCCGTTGTATCTGTCATCAAAGCATCCTCCAGCCACATAAAATAGAATGCTTTCAACGTAGGCCCTAAAGAACTAAAACTGTTTTAATGCTGACCTAAAAGCAAGTTTTGATAATAATCATTTAGATTTAAAAAAGCTGCGTCTCGTTAATTCTTAAACAGTTGATAATGAAAACTGTTTCATTCTCCGCAGACGAATATTACATTTATGGCGGGTAGATTACCACAAAACAGGATTGTTGGTAATATGTAACCTTCTTTGAAATAAAAGCATTTGTTACTTTTGAAGTACTAAGTAAAGATCTTTCTGACGTTTAAAGTATTATTACTAACAAAGGCAAGGCATTCGACAAGAGGTGCATGATTTCTTTTTGGAGTCTTTTTTTGTTCCCTAAATGTTAATTTAAAACTTGTTTTCAGAATTGAATTTGAGGATTGAGACATATGTTTGTCCATGACTTACAAAATCTACAATCTAAGATTTCCTTTCTCCTTAAAAGCTTATTTTGTTACTTGCTTCCATTTACAAACACAATCACTAACTATCTTGATCCTGACCTTCACCGCCGTATTGTATCGCTCCAACAATGAAAGGAATCTATAGTTCCAGCAGCATTCCAATGACTGAACACTGCCACAGGAAATATTCATTAAAACTCTTTTTATTAAAAAAAAACCATTGTAAGACAAAACCACGTTAACCAAACTGCTTAGTTTAAGATGTTTTTCTTGATTCTTAAATTAGATGTGAAGTCACAAGGTGTAATGAAGCATACTACAGAATCTATTTAAAAACACTCAATTGGAGGAATCAGAAACACTAATTTGCTCATTCAAATTATTACTTTGTCATATGCCGTTTGGCGCATCATTTTGTTCTTCCTGAAATAATTCTTTGACTAAGGAAAAATAAAATACTGGTCAAATACATTTTTCGCTTAAGCTGTTTGGTGCCATGTGAAAACAGCCAGATGATATTTTGTCCTTCAAAAACATCCATAATACATTAGATTTTCTTGAACCAATTTCTAAACTTTTACCAAGAACAGCTGCGGCGATTCATATGAAATTTGTGCAAATATACCCAAATTGAAATTTAAGAGCAACTACACATTTATTAACCAAAATGTTACCGGTCTTGGAACACATGTGGTCAGTGATAAAAGGGTCAATTGCACTAATGAGAGATTGGCGGTCAAGACTGTGATCTATGTAACTCTAAATAGAAATGGAGATTTTTTTTCAATATTCATTAGGGTCTACATTCTTATAATAAACTGAACTCGTAAGTAAAAGTTTTAATTTCCTGTCACTAGCTCTAATTATGTTCCGGAATGTTGTGACTTAAACGGTTCGTCAGAGCAGTTGCAAATTAACAAAAACGTGAAACAAGTTATTTTCTTCGTTACAAAATTTTGAAGGATATCGTAAAAACAAACCAACTGCTGGCGAAGAATATTTTTCGAGGTAAGATACTCTATGCATTATATTAGGTTTTCCTTCTGGTGCTTTTTCTAATTTTAAGTTTTATAAATAAACTACCTTCTGAACAATTTGTTTTTACTCAAATGTTTCTACGGTTCCAGTTCCAATTACTCGTTTACTAGCTGTTCCAGTTTTTTTTATGATACACGTAGTTATAACCTGCAGTTGTTCAAAAATGTTCAAAAAAAACTTGCCAATCAGTTGAATGCAAAGGCTGAAACTATTTTAAGTGTAACTTTGTTTTATATGCTAAGTGAGAATCAACGATCGAATCATCGATGGAATTGCCTGTGAATCACTTCCGCTTTACTTTCATTACACAAGATATACTGAACACTAGTACTTTGAATTGGCGACACAGCTGTTCCATAGCATGTCAAGACAGCAATATTTTCAGAAGTCATTTGCACAGAACTTTTTATATGTCCGCTTTTGACTGATCACTAATGTTATTTCTTTAGGATTTTCTATACTTTATGGTGAACGCCTGAGTTTCTACTGTATTCGTGAACACGGTTAAAATTACAGGGGATGGGTTGTATTTTTTGTACGTACTTGATCGGAATAACAAGACAACTACAAAAGCATTTTCATATTATATATTTATAATCTCATATTTTGAGATACTCGACACAAAGACACCTTTTTTGTTCACTTTGCGGTTAGCTGTCTAGGTCTGTTACTTAGAGCTCCTTGGCGAACTCTACGATTATTGATGAATTTGGCGTTCAGTGTGTTCCACCCATCGTTTGTCCGTCATCTTAGTATTTGTAGGAGGCGTTTCAAATTTTGGTATTTTACGGGTACAAACTGTACCATTGATTTAAGCGATAGGGTTTGTTTCTGTTCCAATAATTGTCCATTTTCTATAATATTCGTTGTGAAAGTGAGGTTTCAAAGGAAACAGTCCTAGTTCAGGTTTATTCGAACCGATCTAAATAAAAAAACTCGAATAATTTTTGTTTCTATATATTTCACAATACTTTCTGAAGTATGAAAGCTCTAAAACCAAAACTAAACTACCTTTCCTTGCAAGGGTTTGACTAAGACTCAAAATTTTAAAATATACACAGGACAAGAAGTCATTTTTGAAAAACAAGTGAAATACTAAAACAGTTATTGATCAGCAACTGCTTTTAGTTATATTAGATTCTAGAAGTCATGTTTCTTTAAGGTTCATGGTTAATTACGTTTTACTTATGAACTATAGTTGTGGATGTTTCTTTCAGTGTCTTATTCAACACTTTTGGCAGAACATTAACTAGAATTTAGAAGCAATTCTAAGTCTTTTTCTTCACCTGGCATGTTTCTTCGCTTACAGACATGAACGGATCAAGCCCTGACAACAAAACAAAACGTTATGGTGTTCCTCTTTCGGTCGAAGAGAAATACATTTTATCCATTGCCTATCTCTCCATACTCCTTGTGGCCGTAACAGGAAACTCCTTCATCATCCACGTGGCTCGCAAACTGCTCGCAGCCGGCCGAGGACCGTTCAACATCCTGGTTATCAACATGGCCGTCAGTGACACACTTTACGCTCTCACTGTTGAGCCTTTCCAACTGAGTCACATTTACGTAGGAACTTTGTGGTTTTCGGGAGAATTTGGAGCATTTCTGTGCACATTTTCTGGTGTTGTTCTCATGTTTGGTATCAGCTCTTCCATTGTCACCCTCACCGCTATGACAGTTGAGAGATATCTGGCCATCGTTCCGGACATAAAAACGCCGCTGACTAGAAGAAATGTTTTGAAGGTTGTTTTTGCCATTCTGGTTTTCTCTCTTGGTTGGTCTTCACTGGAATTCTTCAAACTGAAAACAGTATCACATGAATATTCGGGAAAACAAGGTACTTTTTGTAGAATTGCATACCCAGGAGACAAAGATGTAGAAAAGAAATTTCGCAAGGCGGATTACACTTTGCTCTTCATTTTTTTATATGTTTTTCCAGTTGTTGCGATGTCGCTTTTGTACTTCTTTATCATCCAATTTTTATGGTTACGAAAAATACCTGGAAACAGAACCAATCACAATGAAAACCAAAGAAGAAAAAATCTGAGGAAAGTCACCTGTATGTTGTTGACCATGGCAACCTCATTTGCCGTTACTTGGTTTCCAATACACGTCGCTAATTACTATCGTGCGTTTGACAATGTGTGGGAAATACCGTCTATTCTGCGGCAGCTTCTCTTCTGGTTTGCCCACACTAACTGTGCCTCCAACCCGTGTTTTTATTTCATCTTCATCAAGGATTATCGAGAAAAGTTGCAACGTATTCGTTGTTGCTGTTTTAACAGCCAAACTAAGAAAAGAGCACCGGTTATCATTCTGCATAGTGTGAAAACGTGACAATAGACAGTTACAGAGCCATTGTGACGTAGTTGCAGTCCACCCACACCAACTCCACTGCATGCTTATACAAACTTTGAAGACAGACACCGCTCACATATTACACCAGCGGCCTTCAACAAACATGATACCCTTTTGTGGAACAAGCTCCCTCGTATTTTGTCTAGCTTTTTAAAGTGTTAGGCTAAACAATACGTTGGATCCAGCTTTTAGATAGCGGACAAAGTGCGGAGACCTGATAAGCATAAGCTAATATCAAACAAGAAGCTTATAAATAGCTTTAACTCGCGCCGTTTTAAAGTAAACTGAAATATATAGCATATACTTCGATCTCACTTGTTAACTGCAGCTCATAGCTAGCTCGCTACTATCGCGTAACAAATTTGCTTGAGAATCGGTGACATCTGACTTACCAGTATTTGACCCCGTAGATAAGAAATTTTTACTTCAAAATACAATTAAAGTTCCCGCTTGCTCGAAGTGGTCAATAAACGTAACTGGATATGAAAATGACGCCAGCGTTCTGGGACACCCAAATCATGTGTGTCACATCTGCAGCTGAGATATTAGCGCCCATGCAGGAATTTGAAATAACACCCCGCATCAAAAAGAACAAAAATAAACCGGAGCCGAAACCTAGACTTGTTGCCCTACAACGCGACAAACAACGGATAAAAAAAAATTGATTTTTTTCTACTGACTTGAGGTTTTGGTCATTTTGATGGAATTAAACTTTCCATGATAAAATGAAGGGTCAGTTTAGATATTTGGGCAAAGTGAAGGATATAAGGTTTATATCGTGATCAGAGAGCAAACCTGAATACCAAAAAGATTAAATACCCAGTGTTTGGTACTGAATATTAGCATACACAAACTGGGTGACGTTAGCATTTTAAGCTAACTGATTGGTTCGCTATCTCTGACTAATGGACGTTGTCCACCTCCCAGGAGGTGGATAATGCAAAAATGGCCGGTTTAAACTCTCGTTTTGCCGAAGTGACCGAGAACGACGTCTTGCAAATGCAAGATATTACAATTCCTATAACGATACAAAGAAAGCTACGAAATTAGGAACGAAAGTTTTCAGAGATAAACAACGTTTTAACACACAATTGAAACAATTTGCTCACATGTCAAGTATCTTTTGTCCTGATTGCCAAGCTTCGCTGATGCTTCTTTCCTTGAACAACAACTGCCCTTCCACGGCTCCATTTCAAAGTCCCATCCAAGTCAACGCAACTTCCATTGAGCAAAATGTCTCCATTAAAGAAAATTTTATTGTCGCTATCTCTCTTAAAAATGGATGTGATTTCCAACACTCAAACAACAAGCACATGGCATGATTTTCGGAGAAAACTTTACAAACTGTTCTTTCAATTTCTATTTCAAGTAAACTACCTGCAGCTGCCTTCACGGAACTACTTCAAGGTATTAATGACTTAAACAACAGTTTTGTCCGGTCAGCTTTAACAGACATTGTTGAGGATCGCCAATTTTTATAAATTCTTCAAAGCTCGTTTGTAGAGCCGCCATCTTTGTGCTAACTGTAAGTTTCATGCATAAATTGAGCGTGGAAATGAG
>JAOBRG010321198.1:0-15485 GCA_027574985.1 Umimayanthus nakama
GAATAAAAAGACTTCAGGTAATATTTATTTTGTTGCTTTATAAAATTTGATGACGTTTTCTCGCAAGTAACTACTTTTTTATTGCCACAGCTCGCGGAGAATTGCAGACGATCGCAGACTTGACTGTTCTATAAATAGGATTTGTCTCGAAATATTTTCACATAATTTTCTGATATCTAGAACTTACAAGCATTTTGATTATCTACAACTAGCATGAAAAAAAACATTTAGCACGTTTTCACAAATTAAAGATAATTTATCTTTCACCAGTATTAAGTTAGCTTTCGACCTTTGGTCATACAACATTTGCAGTCAACCGATCCAAAGAAGGTGTTAGATTTATCAAAGCAAGACAACAAGAGACCCGATACTAATCATTTGAAAGACTACGAAAACAGACTATTTATGCTTTTTCATCATTGAAACTGAAACACAAAGTTTGTCAGATGCCTCACCGATCATGTCTTGAATGCTGTTGGAAGAAGTATCAGTGTCTCATTTCTGTTAGGGAAACTTTAAAACAGAGTAAGTTGTACACAATTACATGACAGCAAATTGTACCACAAGGCTTTTCCGGGACAAAATTCTGTGATTCGAACACAATTCTGCGTTTCGAACACAATTCTGCGTTTCGAACACAATTCTGCGATTCTTCAGAGATTCCGTGATTTTCCGCGAAATCGCGGCATCGCGGAATTCCAGAATGCCTGGTTTTGCAACATACTCAATATACCCTGTCGGCTGTCTGTTGGCCGTCTGTTGGCTGTCTGTCAGCCGACTGTTGGCCATCTGTTGACCGTCTGTCAGCTGACTATCGGCCGCCTAATGGTCGACAGACGGTCGAAAGTTTTGTTAGTAAACTGTCAGCCGACAGACAGTTGACTGTCGATGGAGTGTTGGTAGAGTGTCGGTGAAGTGTGGGTGGAGTGTAGGTGAAGTGTTGGTAAAGGATTTCTTTTATTTCTTCCATGAAATATCTGATTAAAGCATTTTATGTGAACGGAGAGTTGACAATTGTTTTCATTGGTTTTTATTGACAAAAAATCAAACACCGCCGAAACCAGTAAGTGCAATCAGTTCGTGCTTTCTGATATTTTCAAACTAAATCCGAATAGCATATGTTGATGCCTTTGATATGGTCTTATCTGAATTCGATCCGTGAACAGAGAGATGACAACTGTTTTTATCAGTTTAAACTATTGAAAAAAAAACAAACGCCAATTTTAAGACAAGCCATCTTTAATTGTCTGCAGAGAAAAACTCTTTGTTACCTGCAAGTCTGTTCTATCTGAATTCAATCCTTTTTAATCAAAACTCAAGCTAGGCTGAATAATGAACTCTGAAAGTACGAAACTCTTAAGGTCGCAGTTTTTCGTGTTTTTAAAATTAAAACTGTAATTTATAGCAATTTAAATTTTGTTTGTTCCGAGAACCTAGTAGTTTTTCAGCACACTGAAAAAATTAAAGAGAAACGAAATTTAATACATTTTATTGATACCTGAGACATTTTAGTTCATTTAACACAACAACGCCAACCTGTCTGAAAATCATTTTGAACTGGGTGGTCTGTCAAAATCACTATAGTTGTGATGATAGAAGAAAACTGTTTTTCATAAAAATATTCTCACAAAAATATAGGAGTTTATTTTAAAAGTTAAATTAGTTTGAATTCACGTTCAACCAGTTTATAGATACCGGTAAACGAGTAATTATTCAGTTAGAATGAGTTATAATTAACTACAGTTAGTGTGATATAAGAAGTTGCAGATTCGAATTTGAGTTGTAAGTTTCCATTAAAACCAACCCTGTCCTGAAAACTCAAAAAAACAGGGAGATTCCAAATTCAGTGAGGACAACAGTGGTCGGAGTACTTACTTCCATACATTTCGATTATTAATATTCACCGAATAGCGGGAAGCAGTTAGCCGCGTTATCTTTATACAGCTTTATACACACTGCCACCGCAAAACTAAATATTTTCACTGGGCGTGTTTGTATACCTTAAATGCTTGCAATGACTGAAATTGTTGCCCTAAATAAACTTTTGCGGTGTAGTGCAAATGGGGCCTTATATATTATATAAAAAGCGTTTAGCGAGATCGAACCGGAGTTTATAATTTAGCAGTTTGTGTCGTGTAAACAAGGCTAAAATAGTGAACGAGTGAATTCAGGAAGTATCGGTGAAGTGTTGGCTGACAGACGGCTGACAGTCGGCTGACAGGGTATATTGAGTACATTCCGGTGCGGATTCTTGACCTTTACCGCTACAAACTTAATGTTAAAACTCAAGGAATGCTCTGTCTTGTGCTTTTTTAGATTTTTGACTTTGTAGTGAAAGGTGTTGAAGACCAAAGTTTGCAGTGTGCATGGTTGTGAACTTAACTTTAGTGACAGCTGTGTTTGTTTGAGGACTGAGTTTAGTGTTCAGGATTTAGCCATAGCACGAGAGTTTTTAGTGTCCAGGGCTTAGCCCATAGCACATCAGACATGACACACTTGGGGGGATAGCGAGTTTGTTGTTCTGCACAGTTAAAGCCAACAAGTCTTCTTATTCTTATAACTATCATTTGTAAAGCAGTATTTATATAGCATTGAGATGATAAAGTTGCTTCCGTTAAAGCCAACATACATGTACAAAAACCTAATGATTTAAGAACTGGTCTATAATACTCAAAATTATAAAAATCTGTTCAGCCTGAAAAAAAAGTAGCTTTTAAAAAATTCACTCCAATTCTAACAATCAAAATTGTGGCCTTTAAAGAAACATTATTTTGATTAAATCATCATGTGTACATATAAATTGCTTTTTACTTTTTTATAGATTCACTAGGAATTTGTTTTCGTATAATTCTATACTAGCACCGAACTACTATTAGTATTCCATGTAGTAGAGTAGTACAATGTAACTTCTGCCAATGGTTGTGGTACAAAACCTCTTGATAATAAGAACCTATTAATAACCTATTGAGCTTTGCCAACAGGGGCAGATCCAGAAATTTTTGAAAGAGAGGGCCCAGTTGGCCAGAAGCTATAAAATTCTAGAAAGAGGGGGCCCACAATCTGTTAAAAAGTTTTCTGAATGCTCATTTCAGTTGTTTTCTTATAAACGGACCTTTTACAAAAATTCCATCAAAAGAGGGGGCCTGGGCCCCTCCCCTAAATCCGCCACTGCTTGCTAGTAAGTAGCCCAAAGCATAAAACCTTGTTACATGCCTGTACATTTATTAAGCCTGACATAAAAAACTCTAGATTCTTATAATATAATTTATGTGGGTTTGTACTTGGGACATTCATTCATTCATGGATCACTGTCTTGTTCATACAGCGACAAACATTACACACTGAAATGCAATTAATGACAGGAACCACTGGGCAGGGGGGGGGGGCAGAGGGGCAAATTCCCCATCTCAATATTTTGAAAATTATAAAGAGTCAGTGAGAAAAAGTGTAAATATTGTGTCCCCAAAATACAGAGCCACCAGTGGTGCCCCCTAATCCCGGAGTTGTTCCGTGGACCCTGAATGAGGAATATAGTTGTGTTTTCAGTCAGATCTGAGTTGGTATTTATCATAAAGAGCTGCTCGAGGCAGCAACTCCCATATGTGTCTTTACAGCATGTAGAATAAATAAACAAAAAAATTTGGATTGTACAACATTAAGCTTATCATTAGCTCACAATAAAATTATGATGGAATTCCACGCCCACTTTAAGTCAACTTTCCCTCCCATACCACAAGCAGAGATGAGTTACAGAAGAATAAAGACACTGAACGTTTGAGACAAGAAAATAACTCAGTCTAACATCAAAGTAATTTATTATATATACAATCAGGTATACATAAAAAATTGTGAAGTAATGATTACTATAATCTTTTGCGAGCAGCATTGAAGGTGCAAGAATTAGCTAAAGTGCCTAAATAAATGTATTCTACCGGTACTTCACTCGATTTATAAAAATAATTTCAGCTTTATACGAATACAAGCACTATGCCTAATGCAACATTAGTTTCCTCCACACAGCCTAAAGACAACAACACCCAACATACCATTATATAATATTTTTACACTCTTCTTACTATTGTAACCCGACTCTACAGTGAATTATGAAACAATGTTCAAGGTGCAGTAACTTAAAATACATGTGGTCTCTGGGGATCATTGTTACTTGATGATGTAAATGATTAATTTGCTCTGTAGATGAACCCTAGTGTATTTAGCACTCAAGTAGACAAGTGCATTGGAAGAATAGTATTAAACGCACATTTTTTCAGTTACTTCTGTTTTGATAAAACACTAGTTGCTATAGATACAAATGGGAGAATCTTGGTAGATATGTGAAATTTAGTTTTGGTGTAGCTTAATGCCTTAATTTAACAGCACAGTTTCTTTTTAAGAATCCAGTTAAGGATACCGTTCTTGTTGGAACAGTTCAAAATTTTGAAATTGAGAAATTGAGATTTTTACAGAAAATAAAAATACATTAAACAAGCTTCTAGTAGGAAAAATGTTTTTCAATACGTCTAATAGTTTGCGAGAGATGACGAGCGAGCTAGAATTCTGACTGGAAGTGAAATTGTATTACGTGCGGTATACTCTAGGAGTGAATTTCTCGAGACATGTTTTAGCTAAAACTAAGACAACGTAAAGGATCAATGCTCCCCCAATTTTTAACCTCATGACGTCTAATTTTGCAAGTTCATAAAACAATAGCTTAAGATGAAAACCGTCCTGATGAATTTTGAAATTCCACTCCAATCATTTTTATGACTCAATCAGGGCAGTTTTGTGTGCTGCAAATAAGGAATTTTCTTCAAATACCTTTAGAAAATTAATGATGCAATCAATTAAAAATTGCCAGGAGGGAATTGGAGTAAAAATTGTGCTGGGTATCGATGGTTGAAATTGAAACTGACAGCCACATTGACGTCTAGAAGTGTAATAAACAGTTTGAATTATGATGCTCGCATTGGTTTATAAACAAAAACTTTTAAACAATGTTTTCATTATCACTTAGATAATTTCATAAGCTTTCCATTGATATATAGGTTTGTGGTTATATGATGTGTATTAACGGAGTTACATACGGAAAACTGAAAACACTGCTCAAGGTGATTGGTAACCTTAAGTATTCTGCTGGCCATTGCACCTACATGTACAACCCTTACAGGTGTAGTTAACCTACTACCCTGATTCTTGACTATAAACCTTAAACTCAACCTGGAATGTCATTATTATTTTGATGATCAATGCAAACTGTTAATTTGCTCTGTAGATGTAGCCTAACAAATTTAGCACCTAAAATTAAGTTTTCTAAAAAGGGCTGTAGTAATCTGTAGACTGGTTTGGAAAATGAATTAAATTTAACAGGTCAATGCACTTGTCTTTGGTGCAATACTCAGTGGTTAAACTATGGTGTATGGGATGATAACTGATACTGTCAGTCTGACAGTTAAACTGTGACAGTTGGCAGCCCTATCTTGTACCAGACCTGTCGCTTTCCATTTGTTTGATCTGGCAATCTGATTGTTGAAAACAACTGATTGTTGCCATTTTAATTGAAAACTTAAGATTAGTGATGAGCTCATACACAAGTTTTTGCTGCCAAAACTCTCCAAATTCTGCGCTTTTGCCAACCAGAGCAAGAGCTAGAACTGGGTGGCTCTGATGTGTGAGCAGGGACAAACTGGCCAGAAGCAGTTTTGAGAACTTTCATGCCCAATTGATTAGTATTAAATGGTTGGACTGTTCAAAATTAATGGAAAGCAACCAAAAATTAATATTGATGTTTTCTGATTGAAAAGTTTTTACTGTAAAATGTATTTAATACTTTGGTTTATAGATTTTGCCTCAAGTAGCCAGATATGACCTTTTTTAGCAAGTGATCAATTGCAACATCCCATAAAAAGTCTGTCTTTTCAAAATAATTTGATTGTGTATCACGAAGTGTGAGCTACATGTAATGTGCAATAATACTCAAGGTTGTACCAGATGTCACCACCACCTTGTTGGCAGAATGTTGTAGACATCAGAGTCCTTGTATACCATAGACAATGTATATCATAAAGTAAACTTAAGTTGATTTAAAGAACTGATGTGATAAAAATGTTCATTTCTTCCTTTTATCTTCAATGATTAATTGCCACCAAAGAATATTGACAACTCTTTTTTCCAAAGTTAATAGCTCATAATTACATAGTTTGTAAATATGCTTTGCTATTGAATAATGCCAAGTGTATTTATTTTTTGTGACCGCACCAAAAATTCACTCACATATTTTTTTTATTAAATAAGAATATATATATTGGAGCCATCTGAACTATATAGTTATAAATAATCCTGTGGATTGTATTTTGATCTATAGTAATTATAGCAAATGGCTTTCTATACAATCATGTAGTTGAGTCAGTGCAGGTAACTAGCTGTAGGTTAATTTAATGAAAAGCAATATCTGGTAGCCACAATATATGCTAGTTATTGAGCTCTTGATATCTACTTCCTGTTCGTTCAAGCATGAATCAGCATTGGAGTTGACTTTCAGATTGCACAATAATGTTTTAATACTTGTAAGGTTTTTACCGTAGCACATGAAGAAAATGAATTCTAGATTGCTCAACATCAGCTTGCATGTTAGATACTAATGAATTATTTTTAATGTACATGTATCTAACCATTCACTTGTCAGCTTGTTGACCTCTTTCAAGATTTCTGAGAATTTGGCCAACCAACCATAGCGTGTTTTTATGTAAATTAACTGATTATGCAGAATTCTTAGAATTGAGATGTAATTAGATCTTTTTGCTGAAACGCTTTTCCTGGAAGTTAATTTCTTTATGAGTTAATGGTTGATTAAGTACATGGCTTTGCTGCTGAAACGTGTGCTATATCACACTATAATGAACATTGTATATTTTATTTTGCTAGTAAATTTACTGTTAACCTGCAGTGAATATGTATGAACTTATAAAGATCCTTAATGAATTACCTTTTGTTAGTATTTCTGCTTTCATGTGTTCAAGCATGTATTAAATATTAAATAACTTACTTTTAGAAATACATGACTGTATGTATAATTAGTATGAGCAATATGTGTTTTATGTTATTAACTTAGTATTTGAACTAGAAAGTACCTGATTTGATCATGAACACAAAGAAATATGATTTAAGATATCTTTAATGGGTTTTTTGATACTTGTTGTTAGTCAAAAGGTAGATTCTAGCACCTGCAGAGTTGGTTAATTCTCGGAAACTGCATAGTTAATAGTTCCAGGAACCTGATAGCTCAGACTGATTTATTAAGGAAGTAATATCAAGTTAAATAGGTTTTATATTTAAGCAACAGTTGACTGAACATTAACAATACCCGAGTCACTGAGCTTGAATATTAAAAAATGAGGAAGTAGAAGATGATTATGTTTCTTGTTGAGAAAACAATATTTTGGGACACAGAGTTGAGACTTACTTCTCTAGTGTAAAATGATAAATGATTGAACTTCACAACTCTAAAATGGGGAGGCAACCCTCACCAGAGATGAAAGATGCATGTGTTCAGACATTTTTGCCAAGACGAGGGGCCTCTCAGTGGAAAAAACTGGTCTCTGTTATACCCAGCACATACTCTTACAAGACACAGCCAAAGGAAGATAATGTTGTTACAGTTTGTCTTGAGACAGGAGAGAAAGTTCAAGTGAAATTCAGAGAAAGCCTCACTGTCAAGGTACATTTAAGCAGACACAAAATTAAGGCTGGAAGCTTTCTGACCCTTTTTTTCTACATGTAGATAGATGTACATGTAACTCAAGGTCACACTGTTTATCAACACAGCAGTGCAAGTTGATCAGACAGTGAACTGTAACGTTTTAGTAGGGATTTTGATCACTCTTTTTATTCTAAAAGCTCAGCTCTTTGTCCTTTGGCTGAAGGAAATGGCTTACTAGAAACACTAAACAATTACACTTTGAATTTCTATGTTTTAAGTGTACACTGTAGATGAAGAATAGAGTAGACACAAATAAAGTTAACACACTAGCTATATAGCTGACACATGTGGAAGCTCGATCTTGATCTATATATATATCTATATATTACTTCTTATAAATAGTTGTACCTGAAACAATTAAGTTATATGGAAGGAAAGATCTACAGTAGACATGGAGTCGCACTGAACTGGCTCCACTCAACAGTACGTAGTTTAACTGTAGCAGTGCTTTGACTGGACTCAGTTTAGATGCTGGACTTGAGTCTGAAACGAATTTTAGCATACTTCAGGCTTAGACCATGCAGTCATGTTACATGGTTCCTTTGGGCCCTTGAAATCCTGGAAAACCTTTGAAAACTTTGAAGCCCTGGAAACCCCTGGAAAAATCCTTTTTTTTATCAAGCCCTGGAAAATAATTATCTCACAGAACTTTATTATAAAAGTATATTTGCAAAACAATGCATATCTTTGGTTTCATTACAAGTAACAATCGAGGGTTATAGATATTTTTTATCATTTCAAAACTTCAGTTTTTGTTTGAAACCACTGGTGTATTGTACCACAACAATACACTTTGGAGCAAATTGTTGCTTTACTTTGGCTAAATTAACTTTTGAATGTTGTTTTAAACAATTCGATGTGAACATTATTATTTTCAATCTGGGCTTCAAAAGCCCTGGAAAAACAGCCCTGGAAAACCTTGGATTTTTAAATTTCTGAAGATGTACAAACTCTAATGTCAGCTTGTCATGCTATCCATGACTGTGGAATGGGTTGGTTTGAGGTGCCAGGCGAAAGTAACAGCAGAGTCTAATTTGTCAAGTTTTGTTAATAATAATAAACATAGTGAAAATAACAATAATAACTTTAATTTAACAACAAAAAAATAATTGCACAACTTTAGAATAAGTCTTATGTATGCACTTAATGGTTTCCTGGGATTATGAAATGGTTTAACAACTCCATAATGGGATTGGACAGTGAGCATCAACAGTCAGCAGAGTAATTTTTGCACAGATGAAAGACCATACCTACAGTTTCTATTGCATTTGGGTCTTTTTTGATGTTAATGGCAATAAAATCATGTAATAATCATTGTCATTGATGCTGTACCTAATTGTTGTTTGGTTTTTGTGCAAAACTGATGATTTTGGATAGTAGTTTGAGGTTTTGGACTTCTAGTTCCTGAAGGCCTTCAATTTTGGGATAGACCAGTCAAAGTTGTAGTAAAAGTCTAGAAGTTAATTGCTGCAACTGGACTCGGAAGAAACTGCATGATGGGACAGTTGAAGTTTTTATTGGCAGTAATTGCGGGAAAAAAGCCATAATGAACAGGTTGAATTGTGGACTTACAGGTAATTATAAAAAGATATTTAAAAAATTGTTCGCAAAAACTACAATTTTGGATTTGCAAGTGCAGCAAAACCAATTTTTTGATTTCAAAATATATTTTAGTTTCCCCATATTGGGCTGCACACTTTTATTACATCTACACTGCAATTTACATTATTTTTCTCCTTGGTATTTTTACAGCATCACCTTAAAGTTGGTTGGGAAAAATAACCTGTGTGTCCCAGTGCAATCTTTGTTTAGGAGTAATGTGTTCTTTTAGTTAGTAGTTTTAGAAACCTAGCTGTTGAATTTGGTTTACACTTGTCTAACACCGAAGCAGAAGTGGAGATAGAAGAAGAAGCAGGAATGGAAGAATCCTTGGGTTCTACAGTAACTAGTATGAACCATTAAACTGGAGACGAAAGCAAAAGCAGATGTTAGATGGAAGCTGAGACAGACCATTTCATTTTTCTTTCATCACCTCTTCTGCATCTGTTGAGCTTATGTCACAAACTTTCAAGTGTTAACCATTAGGTACAGTACTTACATAAGCAAAAGCTGAAAATGAGGGTGAGCCATCACCGTCTATGTTTCTGCTGCTGGTGTGAACCAAGCTTTAATCAAACATTGGTAGGTTTTATCAGGGCCTATATTGCATCACTTTTTTGTCTTAGCACTAATGTTTTTGGAAGTCGATTTATTATGATACATTATTTTTTAACTAAATAATCAGCTGTGAGAGGGAGGGCAAAAATTTTCATGGCTGTGGGAAAAATTCTCCTGGTTCGTACACTCTAGAAATGATGACCTGTCTCAATAGCCTGATCCGCTGTTGTGCTAGGTATGTATTTCATGTGTTTATTTTTAGCTTTACATGTATAAACCCACGAAAGCAGCCTACAAACAAACATGAATGATAAATGGGTTATGCAAAAAGAACTGGACAGGTATACATAAGTGATACATGAATGAATCAGTTGTTTGTGCAATTTCATCAGACCTGTTGGACTTGACTTGCTGCTGTGTGCTGCTTAGGCTCAGGACAATCATGTGCAAAACTAAGTTTTGCTATACTTGTTTTTTTTAGGATGTTCTCATTGAGGCTGCCAAGAAAGCAAAGATATCTCCAATTGCTCTGGATTTTTTCACACTAGTTGCAGAGGACGGGAAATATCTACTCAACCCACAACATTTGATTACAGAATCCGAGTGCAAGAAAAAGTACTTCCTCAAACTCTGTTTCAAGGCTTGTTGTGCTTCAGAACTGAGAGACATTGACCCTGAAGCTTTCAACTATTACTTTCATCAGGTAATCTTCAACAGAAACAAACATTGTTTTTCATTTGAGTTATTTTGCCATAATTTTTGAGCGTAGTGTTGTGGAGTAGTGGCAAGAAGAAAATACCATAATGCAAATTTTATGAACTTTGAAGTATGTCAAACCATATAATATTAGAAAATTGTCTGAGAAAAAAAATGACTTCAGTCTAAACTTATTTAAACTATTGTTTTGTAGAGACAGAAAAGCAATCTTGTGAAACGTTTATGTTTTCCTATTCAGAACACTTCATTATAAAAGTTTGACTGGACTAAAAATATTTTTGCAATCTTTGATTGTTCACCTCTAGGTACAACAAATTATGGTATAGAACCTGTCACGTTTTTCTTTCGTTAGGTTTTTCTTCATTTACAAGTTTGTTTGTTGGTTTTTACAAACAAAATGGCCAATTTCTTTGTTTTTGGCAAAGAAAGCCTTGGACTTAAGAATAGGCTGTATTAAGTCTTGAAAAAGAAACAGAACAACAGAAAACATATATTGCACTATGCACCCAAAACTGACTATGGAAACTGTCAACAATAAAAAAACTAAACCTATGTCAGTTCAATTCATTCTGTTCGAATTCTCTTTTCAAACACACACAAGGGCAGTGAAACAAAACGGTTTTGTACAAATTAAAGCTTTTGACTAGACAGCAGACAGGGCCTCTAACAGGCTTTGGAGGTTTTGGACTTTATGTCACATTTAGGTATTTTATTGTAGCCCTTCATGAAAGGTAGGCTTGGTTTTTTTTCAGTAGTGTGAATATGATTTTTCATCAGCCTAAAACAACTGTAAGCTTCAATTTCTTTGATATTGAAATGTATAAATCAATGTATGTAATTTACTATGTATGTATTTCAGTGTAGAAAGGATTTCCTTGATGGTGTGATAGGGGAGTTCACAGACTCAGAAGATTCTTTCAAGAAATATTTTACACTCATAATCTTGGAAGTGATTTGGAGAGCAAGAGAAGGCAACGTCAGTGCAGTCAAAGTCATCCAAAACCCGTAGGTTTTAGTTTCATTGCATTGTAAAATGGCATACTTGTTGCTTTTAACCCTATCTAGCCTGGAGTGGGCTTTTGGGAGGTCTTGCAGCCCAGGGGGGAGGGTGGTTGATTCAAACCCCCCCCCTCCCCCCACCTTAACTTTTTTATTTATCTAAAACATGTGAAACTTGGGTCAGTTAATAAGTGGCATATAAGCTCTACACAACTGTGATATCATTTTGTAATTAGGGCATCGCATGTGATGTCAAGATGACATCACCACATTCGGTTTTTTTGAAATATTTTTAGCTATTCAAGACTTTTGCCTTCAAAATCAAAAGGAAACCAACACACTAAGATGTATTTTAATGAAAAATGCAGAGACACTTTGTGAAAGTTCAAACAATAATATGACTATGGTATTCAACTAGTCCATAGACTAGCCAATAATTTGTCAGTTTCATTTTTTGTTTCAATTCGACTAAAACTACAATGAGAATATTTTTTTACCAGTTAACCATGTGACCTGTATAACCTGTGGCATCATCATTTTCATAAATATGCTACCATTGCCATGACAACATTGTACATGTATTATTTTTGCTTACAGTTTTGACAAAATGGTCGGATGATAACCATAAACACAAAAAATAACTATATCTTTAAGTCACAATGTAGTCATATTTTTCTTACTATATACACTTACAGTGGAACCTAATTAATTAAACCTCAATATTTATAACAAGTCCTTGGTTTCACAAATGACATATTTTGAGTCGCCCTCTACTCTGAGAACGAAAGATCCCATTGGATAAAAACACAATACAAATAACCAAAACTTTTATTCTTAAACTGACCATCCGTAAAGAACATACAATAGCATATTGTTAAAAAGTGTCAGTTATTATTAATGTTATTGTTCAATGACCAATGGAATACTTCGTTCTCAGAGTAGAGCCTTACTGCATGTTTTAGCCTGGCAAGAGCTACAGGTAGTGATAAGTACGGAAAACAACCTGAGAACAACGAACTTTGACTTGAGATATTCTCTCAATATCTCTCAATATTTTCTCTCAATATCTAATTTGCCCTTCATATAACAAACAAAAGTCAACATGCCAGAAAAGATAAATGCTGAATTGACAAACAACAATTCCCCATTTCTTAAACCTGCGTAAGGAGTGGGTTCATCCAATCAAGAGGTCCTTCAAGGCAATTATGGAATTACTGTTACAATCTGACACTATTGTTTTTGCACAATAGATGTAACTTTTTCTAATCTAAAAACAGTTCAAAAAAAGAATCCATTTATTATCTTCATCACATAACTGTTTACACATGTACACTGTACCTGCTATTGATCATGACTTGTCTATATTAAATTGTTCACCCATGGATGTAAAAACAGCATTTGTAGCATTGCATTCTGGGAACTTTTGGGTGTACAGTTCCAGTCCCATATTGAATTTTCAAGTTGTTAAACAGAATTCTTTAATATATTGTGAGAACAGCTTTTTAGTCAGCAGTAAATTGTTTGTAAACGCTGTAAATAGTACTTCTTTGCTTTTTTTTCAATTTCCTTTTTTGAGTTGTTGTGAAAAAAGGTTTAAGTGGCCACAAGTTCATCAGTTTTTATGTTCATGTGTCACCCTCCCTAAACGAAGTTGGTTATTATTAATACTATAATTGTAATTTTAGTCGAGTTCTTCTGTTCCTTTGTTTTCCTGTTGGTATGTGAAAGAGTCAATGGCACATGTCCCATGATTTGTGTCTTGCCTTCAGACACAGACTCTCATACCAAGAAACCTTCAACTAATCATAGAAATACCAGGGTTATTTACGGAATATCATTATCGGCCTCATTTTCTTACTGTACGTACCAAGATTTCTTTGGTATATATTCTCTTTTTCTCACCTTACAATGATACACTGTTTACTTTTCTACTTGTAGGAAAAGCTACGGAGTTCATAAACTCTATCAAAGAAGTTTCCTGGGTGATTATCGAGATAAAGAAGTAAAAGCCGCTTTGAAACAAAAGGTCAATTTATTCTTGGAGCTGAAGGACGACAAGTTTAAATTTGAGTATTTGCATGCTTTGGAAAGCTCTCCAGACTTCTTTATTCACCGTATAACTGTGCAGAAGGTATTGTTACATGTATAAAATGTTGTATTTCTGTGAAGTTCTGGAACTCCTACCTGAAAGGAAACGGGAAATTCCCGTAAATGGGGAGGGGGTCTTGTAGGCCAGAAGCACTGGAAAATCATGGAGAAGGGGAAGGGATTTGGAAGAGATCTCTGTGTTTTGTGATGTTTTTTTACACATTGCCTTTCGTTATGAAAAAAAATGATGTAGTTTTTGTGTTTAACCCTTTATCCCATTTTACCCTGGTGGATAACTGTTTCTTTTTTAGCACAATAGAGGAAAAAAGATGTAAAAACAAAAATTGTTTAGCCCTATTTAAACTGGGGTTTTTGGGCGTTCCCTGGACTGGGGGAGATCAAATGCCCCCCCCCCCCCCTCCACTTCTCTGAGGATATAGATGTACATCTACCATTTATCAAGCGTCATGAGATAAATCTATTGCTACATTCATATGTCAGCTCTGTTGTCACATGACGTCACTAAGGCACCATCTTGGGTATTCGTTTGAAGACACTGTAATAATGCTTTAGACGCTGTGTTGAAAGTAAACCCTTTGAATTTAATATTTTTGACTGGGGAACAGGTTTTCTGTTTTCAGCAAGTTTAAACTGGAACATTTGTTTATACAAATGGTAAAATATTTGATGCAGGAATCCGAGTGGGAATTGGGTGTGTCTGAAAGTACTGGACTCACTAATTTCATCATTTTGTTGTAAGAAACGTAAAGCAAGTATCCAGCTAGACGAAAATCCCCCTGCATTCAATTAAAATGAACTTTAGTTTAATATTTTTATTTGCTAGAGGTTCTTGTTTAGATTTTAGTAAAGCTAGTTGAAATACAGTCCTAAGAATATTTTAAGTTTGCATCTTTCCAATTTTAACTACAGTCATTTTTTCTTTTACAGCACTATCATTGGAGTACAGGTCCATCTTCAAGTGTTATTGAGTGGGAGATACTGATAAGTAAAGAGTTTGGGATCAAGAAGCGAAGAATTGACAGACACAATGATGTAAGTTGGTGTGTTCCAACTATGGTCACTCTCCCAGAAAGAACAAAATACTTGTATACACAGTAGCATCCCTTTAATTATGTCCCAAGATCTCGTTATGGCTGTTTCAGAAAAAGGGGAGCATTTTTAAATTTTTGTATAGCAGAAAACAGCGTGTAACATGAAATGAAAGAAGTTTATTGAAATAACACATCTGCAGTCCCAGGGCTGAATTGTATATTTACACCATAATAAAACAAGAGTTTTTTTTAAAAAAGAATAATAATTTGTGGCCCATAAACGTACAGTTAATTTGAAATGAAATTACAGAAGGAAAAAGTTATTTTCATTGCTTAACCACTGTGCTGTACAAAGAAGCCCTAGTTATCATGAGCAAGAGAAGTTGGTCTCGCTTAAGGTTACCGTTCACCTTGAGCGGTGTTTTCAGTTGCCGCACGTAACTCCGTTAATATGCATCGGATACCCGCAAACCTATATATCAATGGAAAGCTTGTAAAATTATCTGAATGATGGTGGAAAAATTGTTTAAAAATTTTGATTTATAATCGAATGCGAGCTTCATAGTTCAAACTGTTTAATTCAATTCTAGACGTCAATGCGGCTGTCAGTTTCAGTTTCAACTATTTTTAGTTTGTTTTTGAGATTCAGCACAATTTTTACTCCAATTCCGTCCTGGCGATTTTTAATTGAATGCGTCGTTAATTTTTTACAGGTA
>JAOBRG010321309.1:4538-15485 GCA_027574985.1 Umimayanthus nakama
TGATCACGTGCAACACTAGTTACATAACAATTTTGCCAGAAATAAAGACCAAAGGATAGTACTAGGATACAGATTGTTCTTGTTCGAATGTGCACAGCCGGAGACCAATTCTCAAAATGAGTCTAGTACTTAAGTAGCCTGATACTTCAGTCAGGTACCGAAGTTTCGTTTGTGGCCGATATCTGTGTAAGTTTAACTGCTGAATCAAATAAGCTCTGGCTTACCTGAAGTGTTGTATGTGTCGCTGTTGTTCCCTGGTTGAGGTTTAAGGTCATTCCGACGATCATTAGACCCCCATTTCTCCCCACCGAAGTACGAATAGGTATATGTTGCTTCAGTCATCTTGATTTAGAAACAATCTACAAAACATACGGTATTTTCAAGGTTCGAGTCAGTGAGGCTGTTAATACAGCCTCTTGTTTTAAAATTAAAACTATATGAGATACGAGTTTACAAGGTTTTTAAAGAAGCCTCTTCATCTCTTGTTGTATTTTTTAAAATTCAGCAAAAACGCCGCGTTTTGAAGTTGACATCCGGGTAACGTACGGCTTACATCCGGGTAACGATAATACTATCCCAGAAGGCGCTGCGCCGCCGGTTGCCTCCCTTTCATTTCAGCTTCACCAGCGAACAGCACGCGGTCCAAGTCGAGGCTTCCGACAGAAAACTTTTCGTTCAAGCGAGGCTCTCTTTCTGCCACACTTTGGCTATTATTTTTAGCCAGCTTCTCTGTCTCGTTTTCAAGCGTAAACAGAAGGAAGATTAATTGACACCGGCGAAGGTTTTCAGGGCACACTCGTCGGTTAGGGGTACGGATGCAATCTTTGATATGGCGATGGACTCGTCAGGAGCACTCGCTGAAGGTTCGATTCATCAACAAATAATGAGTTCGACTGATTCAAACCACATTCCAGTTTCGACGAGCGACGTTCTCAGCGAAAGCGGTGAAGATACATCCCTCCAACAACCAAATGAAGGGATTACCACAATTTCAACGATGGAAATAAGTGAAAATATTGCGACAGCCGAAGCGATTGCGGCCGTGTCGTCGGACCCAGAAGGAATTTCTGTTGGGACTCAAGTGATCACGGATGTCCAAACTTTAGAGAGCGTTGACAATGGAGATCAAACTTCGACTGCCCTGCAAATGGGTGCAGGGGACGAAGAGGCAAGTTCCTCCCACACCCCAATGGGCATTGCGGCGCTGCCTCAATCGCAAGAAACATTGACAATCGATTCACAGGAAAACAGTATTATATCAACTGAGTCTGCTATGGTTTCGACAGTTGCAGACACCGTTAGCGTTTTGTCGCAGTCACAGGGCCTACCCCTTGTTCCCACGAATATGCCCCCTTGGGCTGGAAGATTGCGTGACTGTGAATCGATTGGGGATTCCTACAGAGGATATGTGACAAACGAAGTAGAACTTGATTTGATTCTAACTCTTCACAAGCAGCACACTAGTACCTGCTGGGGTACACGGCAATCTCCCTCCTCTGCAAAACCTTCCATTAGGCTCATGTGGCGCTCCCAATATGTGCCCTACGATGGAATACCCTTCCTCAACACAGGTGGGACACTACATGTTACTTAAACTGTCTACTGAGAAAGTAAAAGAAGGTAGTGACTACAGGTGACAACTATTTTTGGTTCTGCATGTTAATGTTTTTACACAAAGAAGCTGGCAGGTATTCAGGGTGGTGGCTAGATGTAGGAGTAGCTGTTAGAGACAGACAGACATCTCGAAGAAAAATGGGTTTACAACAATCGTTAAAAACTAGGATAAAAACCTTTTTTTTGAGGCAGTCACGGTGTGCTTGTTTTTTTTGCAGTCTAAATCAGCAATATTTTGAGTTTGAGAGTATTATTTAAGCAATACTGAATGACTCAACACAATCATCGCCTGTAAATTTCAATTTTCAACAAAGATTTTAATGTTATATGGAATTTTATTTAAAATTTAGACTCAAATGAGATTGATCAATGTGACATGGACCTCTTAGGCCTATGGATGTAGTGTTTTTTGCATTGAATTTGGACTCTTCCCAGTACAATATGTGTGGAGGCCACAAGTTTTCTGGTATAGACTCAGGGTTTTTGGAGGATAGTCTGGCAAGACTGGATATCAAACTGGTTTCATAAAAAGTAAGGGTTTGAAGGAGCTGGCAGCACAGATACCAAAAAATGTTTTTGGGAATGTCAGTCGCAAAGCTCTCAAGTCTCCAGCATTAAGCAGGAGTCTCACATACATGCATTTCAATGTAATCGCACGCTCTCGTGCTTACATGAGTATTTCTCATGCATTAGCACTCTCCTTCAAGGTAACTCTATGGTTTTGGCGGTTAGAAGTGTTTAGAATCATTCATTCCCTTCCACAGAGGGAGTACTGAGTGATGTAAATATGCCTGGTTTAAACAAAGTAGTATATTTCCAGTGATTTGAGAAGTGCAAAAAATTGTTAACTCAAAAAGTTTTTCTGGGATCATACCCCAGACCCCCTTAGATAAAGCTCGAGCGATTCAGCGCTTGGTCATAAAAATACTCACTCTTTGGAAAAACACAAACCCGAGAGCTCTGCAGTTAGTATTAAGCCATTTGAAGCAAGTGGCTGCTTTTTGTTGTGCAAGATCAATCTGAGAAGAAGGAGTGAAAAATAAGTCACCCACCTCATCAGAATATCAGCAGGTGTATGAACTGTTGTTTATGTACTGGTTATCTGTACTGACGTGTGGGAATTGAAAAGTTTCACATTTATTTTAAGCAGTTTCCCATTCAAGAACCCAGGATATCAATGCACAGTGTCTTGTATCTTTAATACAGGCTTTGTTCATGGCTGCTTAAGTTTTTGTTAGTACCGGTATTTGGCTGGAGTCACAGGATCTAGGTTTTTGTTTTAGTAATATTACACATGCTGTCTTACTTGCTTGCCATATTGAGAGTTGCCTGCCTTTTCTTGTTCAAGAAAATCTGATCATTAGTAAATAGGGCTTCCTAATTAAACATGTAAGTTAATAACAATATATGACTGGTGGTCACAAGTTACTATTTTTTGCCAAATGAAATAATGCTATTCATTGGTTTGAAGGGCAAACTTATTTACCTGTTCACATTCCTTGTAAAACATTTTCATATGGCAAGCTAAAAGCACTGATCATCAGAAGCAATTTCACCCCCTCTCCAAAATTAACATTTGAATTTATAGCATCACAATGAATATATCGTTCGCAGGGCGGCGGGCAACTGTTATGGAATGTCAGTATGGTCCGAGGCGAAAAGGAAACATCAACAAAAAACAAGTTTTCCAAGAGGACTCAGGGATCATGTCAATCAAAAAGCTGCACAGGCCAACATGTCCTGCAAGGATATACATCAAGAAAGTGCGAAAGTTTCCAGAGTTTAGAATTGATCCTAGTTTAGAAGGGAAGAATGTGCGGCAAGCTCAAGAACGAGCCTTGACAGCTCTTCGACTGGCAGGGATTGAAACAGGGGGTGAAGAAAGGTAAAGATAATATCAGGTTTACTTATTTAGAAATAAATATTATATTATTATATAATTATCAGGGTTGCCACGGTCCTTGAAAATCCTGGAAAGTCCTGGAATTGGTAAAATAAAACTCCAGGCCCTGGAAAGTCCTGGAATTTGGGTTTTGGTCCTTGAGAATCCTAGAATGGGCAGCAATTTTTACCTTTCAGTGCAAAAATAATCAAAATTGTCATAATCAGAGTTATCTTCGATATAACAATGTTTGAAAATAAAACAGTGGCTGAATTTTACCCCAGAAGCAAATATTGTAAAACTCAATGCAGAATTTGCAACCAGGGTAAGAAAACTGGAAAGTCCAAGAAAAGTCCTTGAATTTTACATCAAGTTTACAGTGGCAACCCTGAATTATAGTTATTATGTCTGTGTAAATTCAAAGTACAAAATTGAACACAGTTAATATTTGATTTGACAAACAACTGTTTCATGTCACAACTATTTTTTTGAAGATAAATCATATGAATTAATTTTTTATAGATTATACAAAACTTAAATTACCGGTATATAGGTTTTTCAACTCAGACATCAGTTGCCCTTCCCAATACTTGTAATTAACTTTTTTGCAAAGCTTGTGTCAATGACAGTAACATTAATGTGTGAGTAAATTCAAGCCATGAGCATCCCTCCCCATGAATATTCCTTTGGCAAATGAAAAAATTGGTGAAATGCCCGCACCTGCAGGCACTTTTTGTTGGTAAATGCTGTGATGGTCAAGTGCCCTGAGCCCCCCAGTCCAATTGATCAATTTTACAAAATTATAAGTTGCCATTTTTTATTAAACTCAAATGTTTCAGCTCAATAGAGCCACATAAAGCAGGTCTTGTAATGAGTCGCTGGATCATGCTTGGGCTGGAATTGACTTGCACAATTGCAACTGCTTTCCTCTAATTTAGGCGCAATTCCTTGTAAGCAGGGTGCACAGAGCAGGTCGCACAGAGTGAAGACTTGCATGCATCTATGAGTAACCATGAAAAGAAGACAGAGCAACTCACTGCTCTTGCTCTGCACATAACTTTGTACTGACTTTTGCAGTAAAATAAAACAGGATGCTAATTTCCATAAAACTTAACTTGAGGTATAGTATTTTGCTACACTCTTGGCATTCATTTCTGTCAGTACAATCCATTAAAAATTCAAATAAGATGGCATTTACATGTGATGTAGTTGCTGCAAATTCATGAGGTGAGGATGTTTTGTAAAAAAGTGCTCTGTAATACAAACTACTTTGAATTGCAATTTATAATGTTTAACAGATCAAAAGCCCACCTGTCCCCTCCCCCCTCCTGATCCACTACAAAACACATTACTGTCTAATGACAGATGGTTAGCTATGCCCTTGTTGAATTTTGGGATACAAAGAATGAATGTGTCCAGTAGTGCTCCACTGTACTGACCAAGCCTTTGTCCTCTATGTCAAAATTTTCAGTGTCAAGCCTTGACTCGAGACCAGTGTATTGTTAAAGGATTCCACTTTACTGTTTTTTATCCATTTTGCATTCTTGGCAGGTTTTATGTTCAGTTGCCGCTACCAATTGCGCATGAGTACCATGACGTAGATGACATTCCCATAGTAGTTCCAGGGTTGGATGGCTCCCCAGCGCAGCGACTTGACCCCAAGGTAGCTGACAAGGTACAAGAACTGGTAGCCAGGGGAGTGACAGGTATCTATACTGTGAAGCACTGCCTGAAGGAATACGTGGAGAAGGAGCTGTTTGCCAGCCAGGAATGCCCTCCAAGGCACAACAAGGCCTTCTTTCCAACCATCATCGACATTCAGAATCACATTCACACAGCACAAATGGCTTTAGCAACTGGAACTCTCCTGCCGCTACCCCCGGTAAGTGTTCTCAGGACTGTGGGAAAGGGAGCTAACTAGTTACTGTAGGAATGGATGATAATTAGCTACAGGAATATGAAATTAGACGAATATAAATTTGTTGTGATTTTATCTAAAAGCAGAGAAAAGTCATTTTAATATCAACTTCATGTAGTTTGCTTATGAAATGGTTTTAACTAAGTTTACCAACTCTGGTAACATAAGATTATGAAAGCATTGTCTAACCAGGCCCAGGTAGTCATCATATTAATTTTTAGGGATGATGTTGATGATGAAGAAAGATTTAACTACCATGCTTCCTTGAATAAATAAATACAGCAGCATTTATTACGTTTTTCATGATTTGAGGGCGTTGTTTATTCGAGGACGGCTTTGGTTAAAATGCTGTTTGTTTTTTAAACAACCTGCTGTACCATAACTTTACTCTTAAAAGTAAGAAAAAAATACCAAGGGTTCTTTGTCTGGTTGTACCTATCAAGCTTTGTAGTTTTAAAACTACAACTTGTTGCACTTGTAAACATGTAAAAAATCAGACGAAATTGATGTTGTGGATTTTTGTCCGTGCCTTTCAAACCTGTTCAAAACCTACAGGGTGCAGCATTTATTCGAGGGTGGCTCCCAGGTGCAGCATTTATTTAAGGGTGGCATTTGTTCGAGGAAACACGGAATGTATATTTAATTTTGTAGTTCAAGCTCCTGTCAAACTTATTTAATATGTTGGCCAAAGTCTACACACCCAAATCTACAAAAAACCCACACCTTCCAAGCATAAATGATTTTTGCTCTCCCTCTGGCTTTACATTGACATATGCACATTTAGTATTTTAGTATTTTGACATATGTAAGTGAGAGTTTACATGTATACACCAAATTCAAAAAAGATTGACCTACATTGTAGCTTGATTATATTCACTTAGAAATTTTTGAAGGCCCACAATACCTTTCCATCATGGTATTCACTATAGCAATTGCACTAGGTCAACCTTTTTTGAAATAGTTTTAGACAGAAGTGTTATTTATAAGAGTGTCACAACAGTCCACACACAAAGTCTGCACACAGTCTTTACAAATTTACTGTACTGCCATTGCAGCTGACCAACGTGCCAGTCCCCAACACTCAGTCTAAGGAGAGAACATGTCGGAAGAGGAAGTCTGGTGCAGACAAACAACCAGTGCAGGGCTCCCAGAACCAGTACCAGACTGCGCAAGCTGTGGCCAGCATACAAGAGACTGAGAATGGGGCCCTCACACAGCAACACGATCAGGTCTGTGATGTTTGCTGCAGGTTGGGGGGTAGGGTGGGGGTGGGTTGGAAGGTCTCTCAGAGGAGGTAAGGTGGTTTGATCTTTAGTTGGTGTGAAGATAAAACTGTCATTTTGATTAAAAGACGGGGAAAAGTGCTCTGAGTTAACACCTAGATCTACTTGCCAACAAAAAAAAGATTCTGAAATTCTGTAATGACTATATAGCAAACTCATTTCTATTGCTATTGCAAAGAGTTCCTGTCCCTTTTTTGGTTTGGAAGCTTTTGATGTTGTCTGATTTTTTTAGCACAGGCTGTAGATGTCATGTCAAATGTAGAAAATAATTTTGTAACGGCTCCACCCCTAATTTTTGAATGATACTCTTGTAAAAAACTGCACTCTATGCAAGAGTATTTAGGGTATAATAATGATGGCAAAAAGAATGATACAGTTGTGTATAACTTTGGTCTTTTTTCTTGTCTAAAATATTTGACTTGTACTTAACTATATATGCAGTAACATAAATTTGTATAACTATATAAATTATGTTTGTTGTTCTGATCTAATGAGGGAATACACTTTGACAACCTTAAGGTTTCAGAAGACATGCTGGGAGACCAGAGGCAGCAACAGCAGCAGGATTATCAGCAGCAGTTTGCTGAACAGCTTCAACAAGTGCAGGCCACGACGGCACAACAGCTTGGGACGGGCCAACCACAGATCCTTATTAGTACACCCAACTCAGCTACAGGCCGACAGGATGGTCAGTATTGCCAACTGGAGTGGTTATGAACCCATACATGTATACATACACACATGTATACATACAATCATACTGTACATACATACATACTTAACAATTATTCCATGAACGCGCATTGGATATGAGCTTTTAGATAGCGGATGAGGTACGAAGCACCAAGTCGGCTATCACAAGCTCATATCCAACAAGCGTGAGTGGAATAATTGTTTTTATTAAATACCAAACACTGGATAAAAATACCTCAAATTCTATTTTCTGCCATGTCCAGCTTTCGGCCGTTTTTAAGGGGTGATTTTCCATAATAAAATTTTCAGTTTCCATGTTTGGACATATTGCAGTATATAGGATTTATACCGTAAGTAAAGAGCCAATCAGATTACCAGAATTTCAATATCCAGTTTTTAATACATATATTCTTTAAATTCTTAAATAAGTATTCCTTAAAGTTATGGTACAGTTTCCAACCAGCCTGATTTTGGCAGGAGACAGTCCTGATTCTTTACTTGGTTCTTTTCCATACATTTGCTGTAATTGCTATGCTCAAAGCAAAGGTTGGACACCGGCTTCTGCTAAATACTAGAGGGATGGTCAGTGAGCTTATTGTGGCCTCACATGATTTCATTTTGGTACGCTGAAATCTAAAATGTATAGTATGGTAGAGGGCTTTTTTAAAAAAAGTTCTTTAATGCTAGAGGTAGAAACAATAAAGTTAGGTAGATAGTTCCGGGTTCTTACAGTTCTACATGTAGGGAAGAACAAGTAGGGGTACATGCGAGGACTTTATTGTTTGGTAGTTGCTTTTATAATTACTGAAATTTAATCTAGTGGTGCTGTGATTTTCCCGAATGCAGAAGGGGAGACTGATGTTGATTTGGCAGTTTTAGCTTTAGGTGCTCCTATAGCAATATCTATCTCCCCTTACAATGCCAAGTTTTTTGTTGTTGTGAGATTGTAGGAATTTATCACACACTGCAAGCTAGCAATTATGAAAAGCAAAATACTCCCAAACTGTTTTTATGGAAAGTAGGATACTACTTAGGAGAATTTAGCAACAGGTTGACCAATTGCCGTATATGGGGCTGAAATAGTTACTTTAGGCATATAATCTTTCAAATTGTTTTAGCATATTGAAATATTTTAAGATTCTGAGTATTGTAAGTTTGCCTTAACACAGGGTTCTTGTGGAGTTTTGATTTTAAATTTGTGTTTTTAAAGCCAAGAAAGTGTCTTAAGATTTCCAAGATTAGCTTTTTCTTGAGGCATTAAAGATCCTTAAAAGGTCAAAAATTTGGTTGTTGAAACTTATCGTTTCTTATTATTCATTTTAGAAGATTGTTCTCATGCAGAAGAGGGTCGTTCACTTTCCTTGTTCTATGCCAAAACCTGACTATAACCAAGACTATAACAGTTCTGAGTTATAACTTAAATATACTGGCCCATACTGTATTTTCTAATAAAAGTTTGAAGAAATAATAGGTTTTAATTTTTCCATATTCGGATTTCAAGAAGTTTTAAAAAATCTTAAATTTTGTTAGTTGTTCGCTGCAGGCGCCCTGTAACACGGTGCTAAACTATCAAACAAAGTGCAAGAACTTTAGAATCGGGCGGTCAGAATGATAAAGAAATCTAGTTGTGACTCAAGCGCAACTCTACTCCTCGAGAGTCTACACTGGGAGGATCTATCGAAAAGAAGAAAAAACACAAGGCAGTTGTCCTATTTGAAGTTTTGCACCTTAGCATTTGAGCCGGTAACATTTTCATAAATCGGGCCACAACCTACACTCTTAAGAGATAATGAAGCTAAACTTAATTTACCAAAACCTCGTACCAACTACTTGAAAAGAGCAGTATGCTACAATGGGGCTTCCTTAGGGAATTCCCTCCCTCAAGATACCAATTGCTCTTCTTTACTTGAGCAATTCAGAACAAGTAAACTAACGAATTTTTTAGCACAAGTATTGGACTTCCACATGGCAATATTGTAAATCAGTAACTGTATTCTTTATATTATTTTTTTATATTTTTATATACAATGTGTGTTTGGAGATTTTACCGTGTTTAATTAAAGCGAGATTGATTGTAACAAGTAACACCGATACCAAATGCCAGTTACTACAGTGTAATGCTTGGCATTTCTAAATGGAAGTGTTCTTGTACAGGTCAAGTTGTCATCGTCGTCACCAACAACAACATGTACGCCGGTCAGGGCGATGGCGATGTCCCTACAACCCTTTCACTGGGGGCCCTTCAGTCTTCGCAGCTCTCCTCACTGGCATCTGTCTCATTCGAGACAGCAGTGTCTGGTGGCCAGACAGTCACCTACTTGCCACAGCCACTAGACAGTAACATTCAGTTGCCGACACCAGATGGATACATTGCTCAGCCACAAGCTGGTAGTATCCTGACGGTTCTGGACCCCAGGGTAACTAACGCACCTACTCCCGTGTTGGGGTCGGTGACGGCCACGGATGCTGTACAGCTACAGATGGCCAATATTCCGGCTAATGCTTCAGGTAGGGAACCAACCCATAGAGTTTTACTTTACTTGCAGTTCACCATACATGTAGAAGTGGCATGGACTAGAAACCAGAAGGTATTCAGAAACTTGAATTGTAGCTTCCTTCATAATGTTAATTCTTGCCAGTCTAAGGTGAAATTATCAAACCTTGATGGGAATTAAGACACCTCTTACAAAGTACGTTTGAGTGTTGGACAAGGTTAAGGCCCGTGTAAACAAACGCTAGATGTTGCGACATGCTTCATCGATCACAAAATTAAAAGAAAACTTGGCACGTGTTTGGCAAAAGGTTTGACTGCAGGGTTCTCCCCAAAGCGTTTTAGAGTTGTAAAACGCCCTGCTTTTTTGTGAGATTTTTATTGTTATGCACATTTAACTTATTGTAATGTAAATTAATGACATTGTTATGCAAATTCCCGCTCCTCTGACACAAATTTCCACACCCTTCTGGGGAGAACCCTGGACTGTCTTCAAACTGCACGCAACATATGCCAACATCATGCAACAACATGGTGTACAAACGAACATAACATGTTGTGCCAACATGTTGCAATTGTTTGCATGAACTTTAAGACAAGAAAGTAGAAATCCTATTTGCTACCTAAAACATCGTCAACTTTCCTTACATCGCTTGTTAGGCTTTTTTTTTTATCCTTTTATTTATTATTGATTTTTTCTTTCTTAAGTTTACAAAGTTTAGTATAGATATTGACACGCTAAATACAACGAAAGCAGAGAACAAAAACCAGGCTTGCTGCATCTCAGAACATAGAATGCAAAGGGTTACTGTGGCCATGTATTTTATGAAATGTATTTTTTAATTAAAATTCTTTATATACTTGAAGACAATGCCACTATAATTCACAACTCGAACCGTGGCCTTCAGTTTCAAAATAAAGTTCAGTAGACTCTCTCAAATAAAGACTACGGCGATATTATATGGGGAGACCGGGGCAACACTACTTTAATGACGGAGCTACAAATCCTACACAACAAGGCTGCGCGAATCATTTTAGATCTTCCCCCTAGTGCTTCCGCGAGTGA
>JAOBRG010321420.1:1430-15485 GCA_027574985.1 Umimayanthus nakama
GTCCTTGAAGAAAGTAATAATAATAATAATAATAATAAGAATGACAACAACAACAACAATAATAATAATAATAATAAGAAGAAGAAGAAGAAGAAGAAGAAGAACAACAACAACAACAATAATAATAATAATAATATTGACAGAGTGTCTGAACAGACATGTATTGGAGGTAGTTCCGTGGTACAGAGGAAGATTCAGTGTTCTAGCCAGCTTTAAAAACGACAGGGTGCCATAATTTACATATTATTAATACTGCTTGGAAACCTGAAAACTAGGTTGAACATTGAAGATTGTTTCAGAGACTGGTGGTAAGGGAAGTAAGACTGACTGAAATGGTTCTGTTTATTAAAAGATATGGCTCAATAACTATTTTGGACAAAACTTCAAATGGAGTCAATTGATTTACCAACTGTCTTTGCTCAAATAATAATTTGGCTATGATTGCTGGAAATGGTGTTTCAGGTCCCCCAAATTTCGGTCAAAGTATTTTTTGTATTCTTTCAATATGGATATTGTGATGAAACAAAGATGATAGCTGGAGACAGTAATAAATTATCGAAGCAAATTTCAGTCATCAAACATTAATAGTTCATAAACCTTTGTTCTGAGCAGCAAAGACAGAAAGCTTTAGGGGCTTCCGGGGAATGGTTTCCCAGAAAACTGAAACATCTAATGTAAAATAATTCTAATAAATTACAGCTGCATACCCTTGGATGTAATTTTATTAACCAATTAACTTTAAATTCTCTCTACAGTATATATTTGTTGACACCAAACACAAAATGCTGTTTATAACAGACAATGACTTCAACTCAGTCAGCCGAGTTTCTGTGTCGTTTACTGCTGATGAAATCAGGTATCATGCGACTAATGCTGATATTGTCCTTGCCTATGATAGGACAGCTTCACCAAAAAAGGTATGTTCTACTCTTTTTTTTGGGGGGGGGGGTAGTAAAACAGCCTCAAAGGGGAGGACAGGCACTTGGCTAAATGTTTTTAAACACTAAAATTTAATCTGAAATTTAAAACAACCTATTCTAGTTGTATTTGATACCTTAGAGAGGCTTTTTTTTTAAAAAAAATTGGAAATTTACAACTTGTCCTTTTCCAACTTCTGGTTTTAAAAATTTTCTTTCAAAAATTAATTCTAAAACTGGTCTTGTTTTTCTTGTAAGAGTGTGAAAATAATATGAAAAAACCTAGTATATGCATTGTATTAGAGAACAGTTGTTGCATGTTTATTTCAGTCAGCAGAAAGTTTTTGCTTTGTGAGAATTAGTTCCATTTTTTTCCTGTTCCACTTGACATCTGAAGAATAGTGATAATTCACAACTGCACATTCAAGAACTTGAAAAAGCAGACTTGTCTTACAGTAAACTCCATACTTTTATGCTATGTATGTATAATTTACGTCGCTAGTGAATGTGTACAGGTTCTCTTTGAATTGGTAATGATTTTTAGAAAAAAAAGATTGCCAACTATTGACTTACCATGATTGTACACAGTGATATAGTAGTTAATATATGGCTGGCTGATTTCCCATGCTGTAATTGATCAATTTCAGGTCCATAAGTAGCCGTATGGACCTCTAACTCTCCATTCTCCTTTCAAAACCATGTTAGTCAACAAAGCCATACATGTATAGTAAACATCTTATTAACCTCTGTCTGCACTTCAGTTTATGGATCCTCATTTTTTTCTTTCGTTGTTTTCATGGCCAGCATACTTCACACTTTGGCTATAAAAGGAAAGAAAAAATCGGTCCAATACTTGTTGTATGGACCTTGCACTCAGCTAATAGGTATTTATTGTCAAATAATGTATTTGCAATCAAGGAACAATAATTGTGCAAATGATTCAGAGTGTTGAGGGTGAGATTGGTTTTCTTGTCAAAGCTTTCTAAGGTTACCATATTTTATGTTTTGGTGATTTTGAGGTAAAGCAGGCAATAGAAAGAAGTGCATAGTACGGGAATAACCCATGTGTTGGCTATACAGTGCATGTACATTCATGTGCTGCCAAATCAGTGGGGAATCTGGGGGAAGGTGTGTGTACCATGTTTTGGAGCAGATTTTTCTAAATTCGGTAAATTAATAGCTTTTAGAAAATTTATTGATACTTGACACTAGAGATTTTAAATTTCTGTAAACAATGGTGTCAAACTGTGGAGAAATATAATCAAAATATAATCTAGAACAAGGTTGGAAGTCTGTGATTCAGGTGGTGCATCCAAACTCAAAACTTGTATTTTCCTTCCCACCTCGGGTAGTTAGCTAAGTGTTTTTGTAATAACTGTTTGAAATGAAAGCTGAAATTAAATGTAATAATTGGAATGAGTATCCACTCTGGAAAAGAATTCTGTTTATAACTGTCACACCTATTTTTTTGTCCGTAACAAACAGCTTTATGTGTCACAAGACTTTGGTGTCACTTGGACACTGAAAGATGAAAATGTGCGCTCTTATTGGTGGTAAGTACTACAGTAACTTTGATTTAATTGTCATCCTTTTTCTATTGTATCCTACTGCAACCACAAGTGCCAATTTGAGTTCACCTGAAATGGCAAGGATATAGATAACTATTAATAGTACCCGAGTACTTTGCATATTGTATGCAAAGACTGACAGATTACTATATGCCAAGTGCTTCTAATCAGCAGCAGTACGAATAAGCACATGATTTAAACATACGCTGATGTAACATAATTTGCATTCCATCTTTTTTAGGCAAAATTTTCAGTCTGCTCTTTTGAGATGTAATATTCTAACAAGTATGATTCAATTTTAGGGGAATTCGGCCGTATGACATTAATGATAACATACTGTACATCGAGCGTGAAGAATTGAAAAGTAAGTTTCTGCACTTCCCTATGCTAATAATTGAAAGGCCCACCATTAGAAATGTAAAGGGGTGACGGGGGTAGGGTGAGGAGGGTGAGGGGGAGGGGGGTGATAGTCAAAGGGAAAGGGTGAAGAGTCCAGATATTTTAAAAATGTTAACAATTTATTAGTTGTAATCTTGCATGGCAAACAATAAACAGGGTTGCCGCAGTCCTAGAGAATCCTGGAAAATCCTGGAATTCGCAACAGAAAATTCCAGGCCCTGGAAAGCCCTTGAATTGGGATTGTGGTCCTTGAAAATCCTGGAATGGGCAAAAATTTTCACCCTAAACCTTAAAAAATAATTATATTTATATTCAATATTGTCATAATTGGACGTTATATCTTAGATACAACAATATTTGAAAAACAAAAACAGAGGCTGGATTTTTCCCCAGAAGCAAATTTTGTAAAGAATAAAGAAAATTTTTTAAAAATAGTTTATCATCTTTGGTACAAAAAATCCATGACTTTGCTTGAAAAAATCCTGGAAAGTCCTGGAAAAATCCTTGAACTTCACAGCCAGTTAACTTTGGCAACCCTGAATAAAGAAGAAATCTTGCTAGGAACAAATTAGAAAAAAAACTTATGTCTGGGAAACTGGTGCTGGGACTACAATTGATGTCATTTAGGAAACTTCGAAGTCCAAAATTTCTAGCAGGGCTTGCCCTCAGATCTCTCCAGGAGCTTGTGCCTTCTGTGCTTATTTAGTGCCTAGAATTTTGGCTCCGCTCTTAGTGTTTGTTAGTTCTTGGCATCTAAAACACTTTCAAAGAAAGACTCAGTCTTCAAAATTTATTTATTCTGCTAAATTTCCATATTTTGTGATGGAATCAGATGAGGTAATAGCTATTACCAGTGTGAATTGGAAATTATTTGACGTGTAGTTTATATGCATTGTACACTTGCATACAAGTTTATTTTCATTATTAAAAACTGTTTTTGTAAATAAACTATAATGCCAAAACTGTCGCTCAAATTGCAAAAAAAGTTATTTAAAAGACCCTCAAATCAACTGTTTTTGGGGGTCTCACCCCTCTCAGAAATTGTGGACTACTGGCCATTGTAGTTTATTAAGTAAACAGAAAAACACAACTGAAGTTAGTTTTGAAAGAGTTTGATTACTTGAGTGTAAAGCACAAACACCTGTTGGTTTTGGAAACTACTGTTTTCCATAAAAGGCATGATTGACAGCTATCAGGTGATAGCAATCAGCAGTTTTGAACCAATTGAAGAGCAAGAAATTCATTAACCAGAGGATGTTGTTTGTAGCGATTATCCATGTCATTCTTGTGAATACTGCATTTATGATGCTTGTCCTGTGATGTGGAAGATGCTACATCTTTATTTTAAAAAAAGTGTGAAATAGTAAATGTACCTATTTATGGTTGTTACGTACATTGTATATAGGTAAAGTTAATGGGTTTTAATACTCTAACCGATTATAATTATCAATTAAACAATCATCAATAAATCAAATTTTAATTACCAGGCTGGAATGAAAACTTTAATACATCTGGACATGAGAGCTTCTGTTAGCATTTCCATATTTATCAACTTTGTACTAATATTATCTAACTATATAGTATAATAGTAAAATTGCACTGGTGATTATCGAAAATGGCACACGCTGATTGGTCGAGAACTTTGTTCTCTCACGCTATAATCACCGCTAGGTGATTATAGCAATTTTCAAAATGGCAGCCAGATTTGTTGATGTTTCGGAGTCACAAATTGAGCACTTAATAGAAAATGCCGTGCCTCAAAAGACAAAAGATGCTTCAAAGCTTGGAGTCAAGCTATTCAAAGGTAGGTTGGTAAATTAAGCAAAGTTTTCCTTTCACGAAACATTGATTTTCAAAACAGGAAAGTTTGTTTGCATTTTTCGCCACAGCAGTTGCAGAGAGTCGCCGCAAAGCATGTTTAGGCACGTATTTTTTAAATGAAAAATATAATATTTTTAAAAAGTTTGCTATTTTTATTTTGTTTCCTCGAATAATCACCAGTGCAATTTTACTAAAACAATTAGTCACCTCAGGGTCTGTGAATATTGCGAAAGTCACCTCGACTTCGTCTCGGTGACTATTCACTGTTATTCACGTCGCCTTCGGTGACTTAACCAATAGAATAGTTATAATATTAATAATAATAGTAGTAGTAATAATAATAATCATTATTATTAATAATAATAGTAATAATAACAATAACAATAGCTACAGCTAATAATAAGACGTACTGTAATTTAAAGTCATATGGTGCTTCTTACATAGTTTTTGCTGATCAGTAGTGCTTTACATGACCTATATTGTTATGTTATCAACAGCAAATATTGTTTTAAATTAATTTTATGTATGGTAGTATAAAACAAAGATAATGCTAATGAAAATTTGATTGAATATACAAAATATTGAAATGTAGAATGCAATAAAAAGATGAAAACAGACTAAGTTAAATCATCATTGATATTACTAAAGTTAATATTGATAACACAAATGCTAGCAGGGTTAAAGACATCAGCATATCTCTTACAGCACATCTCTTGACACTTCCTGACACCTCTGGACAATTTTAACCATGCCAAACTCTTTGAACTGCGCCCAGACATCTCTAGACACTTTGACTACATATATTTCACCTCTTAATACATCTTGATACCTCTGCCAATTCACTTCTTGACCTATTTGGTCAAATACTTTTAGACACCCATAGACATCTTGAGATGCCTCTAGACACTTTAAAGATATACATGTACCTCTTAACACATCGTGACCCCCCTGGACACTTAAGTCATTTCTAAACACTTTAAAACTTCTCTGTGTCCTTTAGACTTCTAGAACTCTCCTTGACATACATATCTCTATAAGATAACATTTCTTGTTTTCTTGTGGCCCTTCTGGACACCTCTAGAAGCCTTGAGATGCGTTTAGATGCTCCATGGCAAATAAACACTTATATGTAGCTCTAGTCACTTCTAGATTAATCTGGACACTTTTAGTTGCCATTAGACAAATCTGGACACCTTCAGACACATCTGGACTCATCTGACAGATACATCTAGACATTTGGACGCCTCCAAACACATCTAGACACATCTGAACACCTCTGGACACACTTAATACTACATACCCTTCACACTAATCCTGAATAGCTCTTGATTTATTTAGTTACTTCTTATACCTCTGGACACACTTAGGGTATTATCTAAACACCTCTAGTTACTTCTAGACATCTTTTGACACTCATTTTTCAGACACCTCTGAATACCTTAGTCTCTAAACGTCTTGACACCTCTGAATACTTTTAGTATCAAGTGAACCTTTCTAAACCAAAAAATGCCTTTAGATACCTCTAAATACCTCAGTCGCCACACGTCTTGACACCTCTGCAGACTTAAGGATCAACCATACCTTTAGAACTAGTCAGGCACCTTTCAACACCTCAGTCTCCAAACGTCTTGACACCTGTGAATACTCTTACTACCATCTAAACCTTTAGAACTAGACACCAAAATGCCTTCATACACCACTGAATATGCCAGTCTCCACACACCTTGACACCTCTGAATACTTTTAGTATCTAGTAAACCTTTCTAGACACCAAAACACCTTCAGACACCTCTGAATACCTCTGTCTCCTCATGCCTTGACACCTCTCGATACTTTAAATATCAAGTTAACTTTTAGAAGTAGGCACTTAATACCTTCAGACACCTCTGAATATCACTGCCTCCACACGTCTTGGCACCTCTGGATACTTTTAGTATCAAGTTAACCTTTAGAACTAGACACCAAATACCTTCAGACACCTCTGAATACCTCGGTCTCCACACGTCTTGACACCTCTTGATACTTTTAGTATCACCTAAACCTTTAAATCTAGACACCAGATACCTTCAGACACCTCTGAATACATGTCGACACCTCTGGACATTTTTATTCACTTTTTACCTTTCCAGATACTACAAAATATCTCCAACATTTTTTGACACCTGAAGACATCTCTTGACCATATCTGGACATCTTTAGAAACCATATGGCACCAACGGGTATCGCTAAAACTGCAACAATTGTTGCAGTTTGTGTGATACCTGTTGGTGCCGTATGGGTGGGTGGGGTTGTATGTGGCCTCTGTACGGGGCGCAACTTTGTCATCAGTGGTATACAGTGTAGCACATCGTCCACCCTCTGCCATCGGTAGTCATGTCACAGTGTGCTTCAAACTCTCGTCTTTGGCGCCGGTTGGGTTGATCTCGTAAACTCCATTACGAGCACTGCTGAATTTCTTCTTGATTTCAAGGCAGCTTTTTCACGTTGGCTTTTGTCCACACACTCCAATACTTCCAAATATCTCCAACGTTTTTTGACACCTGAAGACATCTGTTGATCATATCTTGACATCTTTAGAAACCTCTATACACTCTGACTTCACACCTCTTAATGCTTCTGGATACCTCTGGACACTTTTAGTCTCTTTCTAGACCGCTCCAAATACAACCAACACTTTTTGACATACGTAGAAACCTCTGGTCCATATCTAGACAATAAATTAGAAACTTCTCGACGCTTTGACTGCCCATTTCTTAATTCTTTGTGATACCTTTGGACACTTTTAGTCACTTCTAAACTCTTCAAGATGTTTATTATAGTTGAATGCATTTAAATGTCCTAACAATAACAAAGAATCATAACTGATGATGTTTTTAACTATGGTAATAGAAATAACAGTTTTAATAATATTGATATTACTATGAAAATAATAATTAATGATATAAACCTTGCAGCTTGTAAAATAGTGAATCATCCCATCTGCTTTTTGGAAACAGTATAATAAATTGTTTCATTTATAGCTGGAGAGCTTCAAATGAGATCTTCAGTTGGCACCCCAAAAGCCCTGACATCAATATTTTGATAAGCATCCAAAATAATCGTAGTTACAGCAGCTAAACTTTTCAGAAATAAATATCCAATAGAAATCCAATCCTTGTCAAACATTAAGTTTACCAAAGCAAAATTTAGAATCAAAATTTCTAGAATGTCAAACCACATTCATGATTGTGTCATAAATGTAGGAAGTCGTTCTGACATTACATGATAAAGAATAATTAAGTTGCTGGCGACACTTTGAAGAGATTGTGATTTTCAACACAATGTAAAAAGTAAAAAAACAATTGCTCTATTTCAAATCATTGAGCTCAGCGATGCAGTCTTGTTCTCTGCTGATCTTTTTGTTTTGTTTTTGTTTTTAAAGCTGGAAAGTCCATTGTTGTTAGGACAGACTACTTTTCAAACACTGCTGTATCTTTGATATCTGGAGTGAATGATTTCAGGCCCATTGACAATTACTTGTTTGCTACAAAAGCAGCGGTAAGTTTATTTATGAAAACAAATTTCTGTGCAAAACTCTTGTAAAGGTTGTTCCACAAGAAATTGTGAAAAGATGATACATCATCGTCATCATCATCGTCATGTTGCAGATTTCTCCCTCAATTTTGCACCAAACAGCCAACATGAATGCCTATCTGAACTTCTTGTATTGTGTTCCAGAGCTCCGGAAGTGGGCTGGTAATGATGGTATCGCATAACAGAGGCCCTTTTCAAGAGGCGCACATTCCTACAAGTCAAGCATCAATGGTGAGTCTTTCCAGACATCAATGCTGACACTAATAAGGTGGATATATGGTGGCTAGGTCCTCAAACTTAAACCCAGTATGTAGTAAGGTCTTCGTATTTAAATTGCTGTAAATATCACCACTCATTTTTACTAAAACACATAACTTAGTGTACAGTACTTTTTTCTGCTCCCCTCCCTTCCCCAAGGATTAAAGGAAGGATGAACACACCCAAGGCATACACCTGGGATGGAGGGGGAGAAGTCAGGGGGGGTACTCCATATATTCGGATGATAGAAATGATCGTCATATTTTTGAGGGGTTGAAATTGGTGATTTAGTGTTTTTTTGGGGTTGTTTAAGCAAAATTTATTAAAAATATAAAACCGGCATTTGTTAAGGTATAAAAGCTTTCAATTGGTTTATCATGAGTACAGAGTTTTTGAAAACACTTCTTTAATAAACTCCGGTTGCAAGATGTAACAGTACGAGATGTAGCTGATTGATGGAAGTAAATGGTGGTGTACTTAATAACACTATCATTTATTAATTGGTATTTTTTAGGTTATGTTTTGACCAGTAATTTTTTAGGGTTGTTTTCTAGGATTTCCGATGGCCTCCCTATTCTTTTTACCCAAGAGTAACCCCCTCTGAGGGAGAAGGGGACCATGTAATTTATGTTTAATAGATTGAGTCCAAAACAGACAAGAAATGTCTTTATTCCAAGAAAACACGCAATACAGGAACAATGGAACTTATTGTCGTTGCAGGAATTCTATGTTGCAGATGCATCAGAAGACCAGGTGTTCCTGGGAGTCTCACACAATCGCAGGACGGCTCATCTGTACATCTCTGAGGCAGGTGGAGTGAAGTATAGCTTGTCCCTGGAGAGAATTCTTTTCTTCTCTAAAGGCTCTGGAAGCGCATGGCTAAGGTAAGGAGCATATTCTCGTTCCTTCAGTATAACTTTTTGTAATGCGTCTATAGTTATGCTGCAAAATCCAGACTTCCGTAATTTTTAGCTTAACAAAATCCTGGAACCCAAGGTTCTTAATGATCATGTTATTTCTTTGTCACTGATAAATACTAAGGACTAAAACTATGGTTCTTCACAATTTACCTAAGTTATGACACAAGCTAAAAACTCTGGTAAGAAGAACAAGCCAGAAGTCTTTCAAAAAAATTGGACAGATTTTAGTAGTTCAAAAATTGTTTGCAAAGGAAATATTCTTTTGAAGATATTGTTCAAAATAGTTCAACTTATTGTTATTTCATGAAAAGATTTCATCAACAAAGCTAATTTTGCACACCGATCCTGACTCATTAACTCGAAGTTTTTTTTGTTTGTGTACAGTGTAGAACCACCTGTAGTTTCTGAAAATCGATGTTTTGGATTGGGGTGGATAAGACATACCAATAAATTGAAATTGTTTTTGGTTAAATATGAATCCAAAACCTGAAAGTGAATCTGCTGAAGTGATAAATTTCAATCGTTTATTGGTCAAACCCAAAGTCTGGTTCAAAATAATATTGACCTATTGATTTAAGTCCACAAGAACAGTAGGGCCTGCGATTCGGCAAAAATCATAATCAGAATGAAATTTTAGTTCGTATCCACAGATCTGCAACACCCTACAGCATGACGTGCCAAACCGTGACCACACTTATTTATAAGCAAAAGTTTTTGCATAGTTTGGGATTAGAGTCAGCCAATCAAATTGTTGTGAGGTTACTTGTGAGACATTTGCTGTGCTTCAGACTGAGTTTCGAGTTAAGTCTGGCTGCAACCAAGCTCTATCATTTGCTAGCTCCCAAACTCAAACTAAGCAAAAAATTGTTGCAGAATTTAAACACTTCTGGCTTCAGTTAGATGTGTTGCACTGTAAATCGTCTGAGTTGGGAGTGCACTTCAAATGGTTTACTGTTTTAACAATTTCTTACACTTCTTTTGAAGGAGGTACATGGACCACACGTTTATCGACCTCCACAAAGTAGAGGGACTACAGGGTGTGTACATTGCCACTCAGTTAGAAAGTGGTCAAGTTGGGCGGCGACATCTTAGTTCTTGGATCACCTTCGACAAGGGGGGTGAATGGCGCCACCTGCCGGCACCCACACAGGATGTTGATGGGAAACAAATAAACTGTCATCCAGTAAGTAACAAGCTGCAATAACAAAAACAAAAGGTTGCAATGTACAAAATAAGTAGCTAGTTCATTCTTCTAATTTTTTCTCAAGATGTTGTTATTGAACCTGTTTATCCTTTCTGCCCAAGCTAATTTATAAAAATCTATATTCTTTTTATAATAAATATAACTACAAAATAATTTGTATTGTTGTGAGAGTTGAGGAGGGTTGTATCAACTTGAACTGCCCATACACAATTTTTATGTCTCTGTTTGAATGATACTGAAGAAATCCTAAAAGGTACCACCACACTAACCCAAATGTGAAAAGTTCGTTTCTGACATGCAAAGTGGTACCAAAATCTTGAATTTTTAACCCTTAGAGGAATGAGGAGCATCTCCACTCTATAAAGTTTGGATTGAGTAATAGTTTTACTGTGTACATGTATGTTAACCTTTTTTTCTCTTTTTCATTGTTAGTCCAACTGCTCCTTGCACGTGTCTCAGGAGTTTGGCACGTTGTACCCATTCACCAGATACAGCCCCATGCTGTCCAGAGCCTCTGCCCCTGGTTTAATATTGGCAATGGGTGAGTGTTGGCATGTTTTCCCTTTGTGAGATTCTGGCTGGCTCAGCTGAGCAGGTCTTAGACCAGACCTGTTTATTCACTATATCAAGCTAGTAATGTGACAGGAGTCTACAGATTTTCTAAATTAGTGTAAAAATTTCTGAAAAATAAGTTGTTGCAAAAAAGGTAGAATTGTTAATCTTTTGGATGTTAATGAGGATGCATATTTACTTGGTTGATTTCCTCCTTACAGGTGTGATTGGCAGCAACCTCAAGACCAGTGGAGACATGTATTTGTCAGCTGATGCTGGGCTTTCTTGGCATCAGGTTTGTTCGTGGAAAACTTTAAGTCTTGCTTGAAAGGACCTTTTTGAAGATCATACCCATAAAGCACGTTTCAAGTATTTTTCCACAAATCAACAAATAAGATTTGTGTTGACTGTAAAATTAGCACCATTTGCGACTTTTGCGCTCTTATGATGCTGTCTTACTTCCAAAATGGGATAGGACTGCATCAGTTGTTGCGTCATGAAAGCTGCTGGTTGGCATTGTGAAACTGACATAATTGCTGGAACTATGTTTTTCACAGCAAACCATTTGTCTTCACAAGGGGGGCAGTTTGTTGAGAAATTTGTGTGAATGGGATTGCATTCAGGGACAAAAAAATTCCCGATTTCGGTGAAAAATGACAATCAAGGATAACAAAGGAAGTGTGAAACCAGGGCCATAGCTTCGTTTTTTAGCAGGGGGCCAATGCTGATTTGGCAATTGAAAGCATTTCTGGAAGCAGAGATTACATTTTGAAGAGCTCTTTAACCTTTGTTGGATCTCTACGGGAGGGGCCTATTGTCACAGCCCCCTGCTAGCTATGGCCGTGGAAACAATCTCAGCTTGTCAATTAACTGTTAGTTTAGACTTTGAAGCTATCCACTGCGGCTATTAACGTCATATAATTTTCTTTTGTTTAGATTTTAAAAGGTCATTATTTCTACAAGTTTGGAGACCATGGCGGTATCATTATAGCAGTTGCCCGTGGAAGACTCACCAACACATTCTAGTAAGTCTGCATCATACTAAACCAGTTGAAATTTAACCAAACCTATAATTTACAGTACCGTAGTTTGCAAACCGTCAAAAGTGAAACTAACTGAATTAGAAGCCATCTGGGTAAAAAGACACCCAAGGGCCTAAATAGGGAGAGTCGTTAACAACAATACATACATGTAACAACACACCCTGTAAATACCAGCAAGTATTGGCTGAGTAATCAAGAGGCGATTGATCACTGCTTTGTTGTACATTGATGAGAACCTTTAAGGTTGAAAAGCTTAGTTTGTATAAAAATTACAGCTACTATATGGTGTTGTACTATTTGTTCATTACACGGCCCATAAGGAGCCGAGCTGAAAATTTGGCGCTGCACCTTTTTTGTTGCTTTAGTTTTGTTGGTGTCGTACTTAAATATCCAAGCCAGTCGCATGGGTTTTTGGCTGGTCATGTGTCAAAGCCACAAGCATCGATGGGTAAAGAAATTTAAAGGCATTTTGACGCTTTTTAGACCCTCTTTTTTCCCTACCGAAGTATACGAAGTACGTGTACGTATGTGTTGTTTCAGTCAATTTAGTAATAACTAATAAGCATAAGGAAAGGTATGGACCGAGTATGGCTCTAAATACAGCCTCTTGTTTTTCGAATAGATTTGAAGTCATTAGCTTACTTAAGAGTTAAAACTGTTAAAAGAAATAAAAAGCTCTTATACATATTTTTGAAACCATTCTGTCCAACAGTTACAGCTGGGATGAGGGAGAGCAGTGGTCATCGTATCAGTTCTTAAGTGATGATAGGATTTATGTCTATGGTCTTTTGACTGAGCCAGGGGAGCAGAGTGCCCAGTTCACAATCTTTGGATCACACTCAGGCAGACACGAATGGGTTGTTGTGCAGGCTGATTTAAGGAAAGTTCTTGGTAAGAATAGTCCTTTTTTCTCTCATTTTCGCATAAAATTATGTTATAGTCAATTACCAATCTACTATAAATATCTTCAAATGACTTTTGCTCCTTCCATCTCATAAACTTTGCAATATCCTTTGGTGTTTACAGTGTGATAAGAAGGCAATACATTATTGTTGTTGTCCAATGTAAATTATAAGTATGTTATCTGAGTTCATTTTATAGTTTAATTTTCAAACAGCATTTGAATTAAAGTTGAAAGTTCTGGTAGCTTTTTTGGTGTACAAACTAAATGGTATTCAAAATTAGATAAATTTCATGAAGACATTGAGTTTAGAAGTACTACTGCATCAATTATAGTTTAGTGTATAGTGTGCTGAAAAAATGTTGTACAGGGCCGGGTTGTTTAAAGCCCGGTTAGTGCTAATCCTGGGTTAACTCAATAGGTTTTGTTAAGAGTTAATCCAGGATTAGTGTTAATTGGGCTTTGAACAACTGGGCCCAGGGTTGTAGTTTATACAGGTGGACATTTCTGTTGTTGTTGTCACATCGTACAAACAGTTGTTTTGCTTAACATTACACGTATATTATATTTTTTACTTACTTTAATAACTATGATCTTTTAATCACAAGTGCACAACAGAAACAATCGGCACTGTAAACAATAAAAAGAAAAAAACCCAGTTTTCTGTAACAAAGATTATTCACCTACAGAGGAGTTGCAGTTTTGAACCAGTTGGACAATACTTTCTGTTTTGAAGTAGTAGATGTATTATATCGTTTCTGTGTAATAAACAATTCATTACTTGTAAATGACCTCGCTTCCATGTATTCTAGATCTGAACATAACAACAACACTTTATTTCACCTTAAGGTTTAACATTTTAACATAATTGAAATAACTATTATTTGAAAAAAAAAAAG
>JAOBRG010321642.1:0-15481 GCA_027574985.1 Umimayanthus nakama
TAATCAAGCTCTATTTAACCTCCAAGTTTCATGACAATAGCGTCAATGCTTTCGGATTTATGGAGGGGGGGCTTTTGAAGCCCCCCCCCCCAGGCCCAGGAACTCCAAAAAAGCCCAGGCGGAATAGGGTTAACAGTTCATCGAGTTTGGTCTTTGGATATAATAACCTTGACTAACTGGAGACAATGAGCCAAGATCGCTCAAACTTTATTGTGGACCTACAATCAATAAAGTCCGGAGATAAAGCTAAAGCTTCCAGTCACGCCCCTAGGTTCTCTTGTCAGCGAGAACAAAGAAGTTAAGCAATTTAGGACAAGTGAGCTCGCATTTTACGATAAAAAGTGCAAGATGGTTGCGTTGAGACCTGGAAAAGATGTCACACAAAAATTATTACAAAATAAAATCATTTTAGGCAGGAGAGTTGGAAGCAAAGCAGATAAAGAAAAAGATGAAAGGAGAAAGCGAAAAAGAAAACAGATAGTTAAATACAAGGAAACTTTGTTCCAGGAAAAACAAACGGCTTGCTAGGCAGGTAGGTCTAGTGACAAACCTTCTGACAGGCGGCAAAGTGCAATCCCACAACAATAACAAAACAAGATCTCTGCTCATCGCCAACACTCGTGGCTCGATTACATCTTGCTGCACTCAAGTATTTGATAAGGAAGGAGATTTACAATGAAACAAATATGGAATTTGCAAAGGCAATGCTGAGACAGCAGCAAGAACAAAACAAACTGAAATTGCAGCAAGCGAAAAAGGAAGTACACCATGAGTGCATATTAAAACCAACAGCTCCTTGCTCGACAGCCACCGGAAGGGTGACCACTGTCAGTGAACCACCACCCTCACTGACAACCTCATCAAATTCCATTTCATTCGAATCATATCAATCACAAACTAGCTCAGATTGACACAACACAAGTTTTACCAAGCAGATTTTTGAGGATATCGTAAATTGATTTTAAAATCGATTATATTTTTTTACAGTACAAATGCTTTAAAATTAAATTTTGTTTCTTTTTGACAGTTTTTCAAGAAAGTATATTCATATTGCTGCACGTTTTTTAATAAATAAATAAATAAATAAATAAATAAATAAATAAATAAACTAAATCAATCATATAAATCATATATTTTTTATATAGAATTGCAGCTAAATACAAACAGCTTTTTTGTGTAATATATATTATCAAATTAAAACTGTTATATTTGATCGGCTTGTAATATTTTTAAAGGTCTAGAACCGACAGTTTTGCTGGATTTGGCATGAATTGTCACCAAGGGTTCACTTAAGTCTTTTTCTCTATTTCGGACGAGATAAGTAATCGGGTATTGAAGGGCAACAAACTGCCAGTTTCCCCTCAGCCCAACACAATTCCTTGACTTGCAGAGCCGGACAGCGACAGATTAGCAACCGCCAGCACTTTAAATAAGACTGGTTTCCTTCCCAAACAGAAGGGATGATCAAAATCTTTTTTCTCTCCACCAAAAATTTTGTGTTGACTTGATATGAAATTATAGTATACTGCAATGTACTACTAGCTGATTGTTTCTATCATGCTGTTTCACAATTTTTTTTTATGTTTAAATAATTTGCTGTGACTTCTTAATACACCATTACTATCCTAACCCCCGAACCTAACCTCACCTCCCTCTTCCCTCAGAAAAACCATCAAATTGTTCTTGTTAGAGGACAACCACAGGTTCATTAACGTCTTTTTCTTCTTGTTATCTATTAAAAGTGTGGATTATACAAATTCAGGCACACATTTTGTTTGTATTTTTCTTGGCCTAACCCTCATCATTGAAATATGTTTGGTGGCCCACCAGATCGGCAAAAACTGTTTCGTACCCCCTACCCCCCTCCCCGCTAGCTGACACTTTCTGACCGGTCCCTTATGACACGATTTTTCAGCAACCCAATCTACTACCACTTACAAGGATAAATTTTGAATTTCCATTGAAGATTTCCTGTTACCCGGTTTGCCGCTCATTCTGTCAAGTGCCCTGCCCTTAAAGCTCCCTTGTAAACAAGCTGAATCTATCAATTTTACAGTTCCAGTAAAACTGTTCTAACAGTATACTAAAGTACGTAACTAATAAAGAATACCCAAACAATAATATAGTTTCAAATTCTGAATAGGCAATGGAAAAACCAAACAAGTAGCTTTTATCTTAGCTCCAAAAGCTATTTTTATTGAATGCGCACAAGGCTGGGAATGTAAGAAAGATGAAACAAGATTAATAGCATTCCCTTCTTTTCACAAGTTGTCAATTTTTAATTGCCTTTGTTTTGAAAGAATTCAAAAAGGGTTTTTTCGGTTGCATCTACAGTTTCATCAACGAATGTTCCCACCGCTGCACCTGCGGCTACTCCTACCGTTCCACCAACGGCTACTCCCACTGATCCAGCGACGGCACCTAATGTTCCACCGACAACTGCACCAACAGTCGTTGCTTTGGGTGACCGAGCGACCATTTCTTTAAATTTTGCAAGGGGATCAAGATTAGACATATCCTCCTTTCTGTTTTGAAGTAAAGAAAAAGGATAAATATCGGCAACAATTAAAAAAAAAAACTTAAACCTTACTTTTCATTCTTAGCATTTTAAGTTTGGTTCTTCTAGTAATTTTAAACGATCAGGCTAGAACGTTACTGAAGAATGAGTCTCGCGTTAAATATGAAGCTGCAGAAACAAAAATTTGAGGAAAACGTTTCTTGCAAAATCTGAAAATATACTCGACAAATACAATTCCATTCAAACTGCGTTTCTATTGCAACAAAGGTTCTCCAGTAAAAAGGAAAATGAAATAATCTTTGACATTACCAGTTAATTCGGACAAAAAAACCCCAAACTCCTACGTGAATATCCAATGAACTTTGGATGATGTGTGGCAAAGAAGACAGAAGAAAGCTTTTGTCGGGAGTGTCTGACACGGTTTGCGAGGAGTAGAGTAAGATTTTTGACAGCTTAGAACTCGTTTTTGGTGAAAAGAAACAAACCAAATACATCCATTCTGTGATCATAGCAAAAATGTTTCCAAAGCGATACTAAGTACAGTGGGACAATTTGTACGCTTAAAGTAGTTTCAAACGGTAACAAGTTAATACTTGTAAGGTTTTGGTGCCCTGAATACCAGGCATCCGCGCACAAAGTAGCATTTTAATGTAGTTAAAATGTCACAGAATGTATTCCATCAAACTTGGTCTCTCTGCATTCTCTCTCTTCTAAAATGAATTTAGACGAAGATGTGTAAACATGTTGCTTGCGACCAGAAACTTTTGACAAACATCTAAGGACTTTAGTCACGTTTTTCTTAAAGGATTGAAGAAAAATCCGCGACAAAAAAACCGGACTGCCTGCAAAAGTTTTCTGGGACAAATCTAATAGTGTTTAGCAGTACGGGGAGGGTTTAGATGATTGTTGTTGAAAGATTGGATACCTTTGGTGTTCTTGTAAGAAGTTAACTTCGTTTAGTGGTAGACGAATCTGTGAATCAGGTCAAAGCAATCTTAGCTTTAATTGTCAGAAGAAGTTAATTTCTTAGCAGTTTATGGAAGCGTATATTGAATGTTGCTTAACAAGAAAATTTTCATAAAAAGACTGACAAAATAATGTCTTTATCCTACTTATAGAGGTCTTGAAGCCTTGCTAGTACGATAATTATGAAGGTTGTAGATTGTCGTTGAAGATATTTTATAAATTAAAAGAAATACTTTTAAAGTGTATATATCACTTGTTGGGTTTCTTCATATTTAAATCTTAAATTAAGAGAATAAAAAGTTTTGCATCTGTATTTTAGAAGTCGTGCTTCTTTCTTTTGTTTGAGTTGAAGATATTGATTTGGCTGGAATCGCCTTTTGTAGTCCCATCCGTTGTTATCAGTTTGACCTTACCAAACTTTTGGAAACTGCATTTTCAAAGGAGTAAAAACACCCCTTTCAAAAGGCAGATCATGACAGAAGATTGTACCTGTTTTCATAAAATTATGATAATAAATCGCTTATTCATTTATTTCAAAGAGTCTGTTATTCCACAAAATTTCCCATTTTATCAGTCTTTGTGATCATGCAGGGCTATCTCACTCCTGTGACATGACTCTGCTAAAAACGTCCGACACAAACGCTTAGCATGGTTACACGCCAGGCGTCTTATTGGCTACTACCAGATGTGTATTAAACAGCAGCCGATAACAATTGTGTACTTGGCCTAGGTCTTTTAACACGCATTTAGATATCAAGTTTTTTCTTTGTGTCAGACACTCGTCTTTTTTTCCACTATAAAGAGGAAGGGAATTTCCTTCTTTTTTAAAAAAAAAATCATAGCCTGATTAACAAAAAGTCTGTGTAAATTGCCTCATATGGAAGCAAAACATTTAAGATGCAAATTTTTATTCAACTATCAGTTGCACACTGTGATGGGGTTCTCAGACTGAGAATGAAACTGTTGTTACAACTGCCTACAAACTGACTGATTAACATAATCTAAATCTCTTGCATGGTTTTATCATCCCAATTAGTTGAAAATAAGCGACGTTTTTCTGGTGTCCCAAACATTTCTGGTCTAACATACCTTTGCAAAGTTTTTTCTTACAAAACAATTCAGGTTACAGAGACGAGATGCTACTTAACAGTGTAAAGTCTATCACTATAACCTAAGGAAAGTAAGGAAAATATGTTTCGAGTGTCTGTAACCGAAACCAGGGTGAAACCCATTAGAACGCTGTGTCATGGAGCTTGGTTGCACATTACTCGAAACCTTAGCTTGCATAAACAGACAATGCAATCTAATATCTTATTTACAAACTTTTCCCCTGATGTGAGAGGGACACTGCTACAGGTTTCCCCAATTACAACAGGTCCTTTGTAGTGGAAAACGTGATAGTCCACAACACCGGCACTAGCTCACTCATCGACAATCGTGTGGGTTCTTTTAAGCCCCACGATAGACGTCGAGAGACTAGACCAACGGCTTTTAAAACGTCCCTGTCCACGGACGGTGCAGCGAAAGAAGGTATACCTAAAGTTCTGCCCTCGACCAGGCCGGGGATTGAAGTTTATTTGAGTACTTTTAAAAATGAGAACAGCTTAAGAACAATTGAGGCTAAAATTTCCTAAAAAGTTAAGAACAATGAGGCACGGCAAAAATTTACTGGTTCTTTTCAAAATAGCGTTTAGTGTAAAAATAGATACATAAAACATATAGTAAAATGAAATCTGAATCGAAAACACTTTCTGTGTGATTAATTCACCTTTTTCTCTTCATAAGTTCATGCAAAAGTGGCATGTATTATATATCTTTATCCTCAAACTGGATATCACATGGGGTCGTTAGTACTGGATAAACACTGCTTCACTAATTCCCTCCGTGTGTCCAAAGTGTAAAAGGTTATTTATCTTGAAATAATATTCAATAGGTCTCAACCCACCAGGCCAGTAGACTTAATTCGTTTAGCTGTATGGTTCTATCTATCAAAAAAAGTGATTGCTTCAAATATTATTTCTTCAAGAAGTTCCTAGGATATGATACAGAAAAAGAATCGTCAGTTCTTAGGATACGATATTCACCATAATCATAATCATTTGCAAACAACTTACTAGTGTGTCGCTGTTGTTTGTCTTCGGGAATATAATCAGACTGCAGTAACACTGAGATAAAACCCAACCTAAAATACCAAACAGATAATTTTTCTATAAATGTCCACAAAGCTCTTCTTAGCTACTCAGTCAGCTGTTTATAGACTAGCGGCTAGTAATAATCGTGTACTCCGAGGGTAGGATGGTTTTAGCATATATATCAATGATGGTCAAAAGGCGATCGAGGGTGTTGGCTAACAATATGCATATACTGCTCTAGTCAGCGTCAAATTCTCATCAAGACAGAAGGTTGTTTTCCCTTTCCAAAGATCATAAGAAGTTTACAAAATAGTCCGTGTTGATTTCATCAAATAGTCAGTCAAACATGCAAATTATCAAACATATTTAACTATAGGTTTTTACCCAGATATCAGTTGCATGCAGTAGAAGGTGTAGCTTGCTGAGTTTCCTGGAAGATGATAAATGTTTCCACGGAACCGAATTAAAGCCCCGTGGGGAGTTCTCCCATAGATTGATTGGCTATACGGGTATGTGCCACTGGAAAAGGTAAGGTTTTGAAGCCATTATTCTAGGATAGGGTCTAATAATCATTGAAAATTGGCCAGAATAGGGTCCCGTTTAACGGAATCGCTAAGCGGAAAAAAAAATCGTAATGTATAAAACTCCATTAAGCTGAAAAAACATGGATACATAATACATACTTAAAAAAGTGCTAACTTTTTAACCACAAATTTCATTGACTATTGCCTATAAGTAGAACAATCCACAAGCCTTGACGGGCTGAGTGTATTTGGACACAAATTTTAGACAGTTCCAAAGTCGATTCTATAGATGACTTTGTGAGCATGTAGTACAATGTTCAGCGGTAGAGAACCTAAAACGATGCTTTTGATCGCTTTTGAGTCAACGTTGCATGCTGAAGTGGTTGTCGACGTTGATGCGGTGGTTTTATATTGGCTTTTGCAGTGGTTTTTGCGAGGAAAACAAAGTAGGTTAAAATTTGTTACGATGCAAAACGCTAATTTAGTTGTTAGTGAAAGTATTTATCAAGGAGACCGTAGTTTTAGAAACGTATCAAGAGGCAGTTAAAGTGCTTTTGTAAGTCTTTCATCCCTTTTTTATGTTTAAACGGGTTTCGTGTTTCGCAATGGACGGCCGACACCGCAGTCGATCAGATATTGATAGAAGGAGATGACATGTGTCTTAAAGGCTTGGAAAACCAAACCGTTCCCGATGCAGAGACGTTGTCACTGACTTATTTACCCGATCAAGTTCGTTTGTCTGCGATGACAACTTGTCAACCCAAAATGGATAAACCGCCAAACAAAGCAAGACCCCAAAATGAATAGTCCAGCGAAGCAAAAAAGCAGTTAGAATCGACTAACGAGACAACAAAGCAAAATCAATCGCCCGACGAGGCAACAAAGCAAAATCAATCGCCCTACTTCAAAAGTATGAAGTACATTTCAAGACAACACCCTTCCTGATAATAGGTCAGTGACATGTACATTCTGAAATCGTACTCTCAGCATTTCATTTTCATCTTTAAAAACTATTAGTTTTACTTCTAATTTGTACACGTTTGCTTATTCCAAATTTAGCAATGTTCGAACAACATTGTTAGCTTACTTCGATGTTATTAAATTAAAGCTGGATTTCGCAATTTCAGACTCGATAAGAAATCACACATTGATTGTCAGAGCTTTCAGATCATTGTAAATCGTTCAAGTTAGTCGAACCTTAGAAAAAAGGGAAAGATGTTGCGAGTGTCCGTAATCAAAACTAGGGCCCAACCCATAAAAAGTTATGCTGTGTCATGGAGCTTGACTGCACATGACTCGCAACCTTAACTTGCATGAACAAACAATGTAATCTATAATAAAGATCGCACAGTTCAAAAGTGGATTTTGCTCTCACTTTCATCACTACAACACCCTGGTTTCTTCTGTTTCCCGTTCGACTCTAAAATTCAAAGTCTTGCACACTTCTAGTCACACTTAACCTTTGTGTACATCCTTTTCAGTGTTGTCTTTTTCCTCAATGAGACAAGTTCAAGCAAAAGCGGCGTGTATTATCTTTACCCTCGAACTGGATAACACATGGGATCGTTAGTACTGGATAAACACTTCACTAATTTCCTCCGCATGTCCAAAGCGTAAAAGGACATTTATCTTGAAACAATACTTCAATAGGTCTCATTTTAAGCACTTTCTCTGGAAACTTCCAATATTTCCGTCTTCACAATACAATATAACTGAAAGCAATTGCTTGCTGAATTTCCTGGAAGATCATAAATGTTTCTCGGAACCGAACTAAAGTTAAACTGCTTAAAACAGTTTCATTTCTTTTGAACCCAAACTTTGTAAGCTATCTTTCCAAAATTGGCCTTAATTCTGCATTACGGATTAAGTAATGAATTGATAGGGAACACATATTACAGTTTTTGTGACAACAGCTATTTGTTTCCTTAAGAAATTGTTATGTTTAGGGCGTCTTTTTTGGCTGGATATAAAATGAAGTAACTCAAGCGAGCTGAATTGTTTCTCCTGTGCTGAATGTGTAATCAACCTACTGAGTATTCGAACCTTAAACTAAAGGAAAAGCTTCTAACATAACTTAATGCTCAACTTTTGCGGTTAGTAGTTTTAACATAAAGTTCATGTTATTCCTTCAGTTTACATGCACTATACGAATTTTGTTGGTATTTCAGAAACGTAATGTATATGCGGATACAGTATTCAGCTGGAAAACTGATTACTGATTAGGTAGACTTCTCTCATATTGAAGTTGGCGAATCTTTCATCTTTCCATTCAAATGCATGAAAAAAGCTTTTTTTATACTTGACAGGCCATAGCTTCGCTTCTGCTCAAGGTTACCGTTCACGTTGGAACGGATTAAAACTTTGAAATCAGTGAGGTTTTCGAAGAAAATAAATATGCACGAAATGAACTTCTAGTCAAAAAAAATGTTTGTGAATACGTCTAACAGTTTGCGAGATAAGACGAACGAAAGTTTTTACCGGAAGTAAAATTGTATGACGCGCGGTGTACTTTAGGTGTGAATTTCTCGAGACATGTTTTTGCTAAAACTACGAAAATGTAAAGGATCAAAGCTCCCTCATTTTTTAATTTCATGCTGTCAAATTTGGCAAGTTGATAAAATAATAGCTAAAGATGAGAGTTTTGAAATTCCGCTCCAATAATTTTTTATAGCTCAAACATGGCAGTTTTGTATGCTGCAAATGGGGAATTTTCTTCATATGCCTGCAGAAAATTAAAGACGCTTTAAATAAAAGATCGCCAGGACGGGATTAGAGTAAAAACTGTGCTGAATCTCACAATTAAACTAAAAATGGTTGAAATTGAAACTGACAGCCGCATTGACCTCTTGAAGTGAAATAAACAGTTTGAATTATGGTGCTCGCATTCATTAATAAACCAAAATTTCTCAACAATTTTTTCACTATCCCTTAGATAATTTCATAAGCTTTCCATCACTGTATAGGTTTGTGGGTATCCGATGCGTATTAACAAAGTTACATACGGAAAACTAAAAACACCGCTCAAGGTGAACGGTAGCCTTAAGACACCAACCAGCAGGTCAGTAAACTTCGTTCAGCTCAGCTGTATTGTCTTATCTAAAGTGATGACTTTAGATACATGTACTATTTCTTCAAGAAGTTTTTAGGATAAGATACAGAATATAATAACAATCATCTGCATGCAACTTACTTGGTTCAAGCTTGGTGTTGCCTGTCTTCGAGAACGTTATCTGACTGCAGCAACACTAAGAGACCCTATCCCAACCCAACCTAAAATACCAAACACAGAATTTTTCTATAAATATCCACAAAGCTTTATTGGCTACTTGGTCAGCTGTTTATAGACTAGCAGCCAGTAACAATCGTGTATTCAGAAGGTGGGAATGTTTTAGCATATCAATGATGGTCAAATGGCGATCGAGGGTGTTGGCTAATTGTGTGCATATATTGCTCAGCGTCAAATTGTCATCAAATGAGAACGTTACTTTCCGTTTTCTAAAGATTATGACTAGTTGACAAAAAAAAAGCCGTTTTGATTTCCTTAAATGGTCAATCCAACATGCAAAACATCCAACATATTAAACTGTAGGTTTTTACCAGATATCACGATCAGTTTGCTTGTCGTGAAAGGTGTTGTCTGCTGAGTTTTCTGGAAGATTATAAATGTTTCTCGGAGACGAGCTAAAGCTTTGCCTTAAAATATCAAATAACAGCTTCAAAATACTTATATCAGTCCTTGAAGTGTTTTCGCCAGATAAAAGGCGAAAAAAAAGAAAAAGGACTCAAAAAATATTAACCGTTTTTACTGTTTTAACATGTTACTTGTTTGCATTGCAGATCTTTGGTAAAGAACATTTGAGCAGAATAAAACAACTGCGAAAAAGAGGTTCATATAATACTAGAAGTTGCCGCAAGCAATGCAAGTGCTGCCGGACACTTTACCTTCTTACGCGGTACAATACGAACTTGTTAGTAGCAGTCATTCCAGTGTAATGGCAACTTTAACTTACATTGACAGCTAATCTCAAACTTAAATAACATTAAAACACTAAGTTCAGTAAATTCATCGGTTTTATTATAGAATTAACACTGCATACACACATCGAGAGCACCACAGATCACCAGAGGGTTTCTACACATTGAAACACAATGATGTAATTAGTTCAGGCCAAGCACCTCGTAAATTGCAGATTTATTTATATTGTTTACAAATTGTTTGCCAAATCCAGACCGATAAATCCCAGCCCCTCGCCAGCTGAAATGGAATACTGAATCTGATTTTTCATCTTTATTAAGGACATCGCGTAACACTTGTACTGTGCTAACGACAGTATTGCAAATAAATAAACAACACACTTACTGTTCGCCAAACTCCATAAGTGTTCACCAGGTGGGCTTGCTGAACGCAGGCCGAAACTGCTTGAAATTCCTCGTCATATGTTATGAAACACGCTTTAGACAGATTTTTTGCATCTGAAATTTGGCAATCTGCAAATGCAGCGATTCTGCTGACCATCTGATCTTCGAGTTCTACTGTCATGTTCTCGGTCCGCTTCTGCGTGTTGACAAATTTCTCAAACTGGAAACTTGCGAGACACTAAAGCGCCTGTCACCTTGACGAACACTTCCACAGGCAAACAGAACACAATTTGCTGTCAATTTACGTTTTAAACAGTGCCGCCTTTTGTGAAACTTTCATCTCGCTCGTTGGTGAGAAGCGATTAGCTTGAAGACTTCATCGCGCGCTCTAACTCGTACTCAGACCCAACCGAGTGGATCCGGACAAACAGAAAGACTCACACCAAAGCTCAATGCAAACAGCAATTAGGTGTCGCTGCCTCCGCTTCGCTTCGGCAAGCAATTACCAAGAAAGAAAGACTTCAAAACTCTTAACTAGGTTCCCATGGTAACCTACGTATATTGATCGTATATGCCGTTAGGAATTTGGGGCAGAGATTGCTCCTTTTGACCTGCAGTCGAAATAATATAGTTATAATTATAGTTATAAACAAAAACTTGGAGAAAAAGTGCACAACTTGTAGCGCTGTTACAAGTGGTCAGTGTCAAAAGTAATTTCATACAGATTGGATGCAGTGTGACGCTGCCTCAGAGTTGCGCAATTCTTGTCAACAGTTGGTTCAAATTGGTGCCGGATGTGCCTATGCAAGTCCGCATGGTAACTGTAAAGATTTATACTGAGCTTAGCAGTTATAGGATATTTTTTCAGTTCAGCTGATTGAGCATAATATGTATATGTGTCAATGATCTGGTGCCTTTCATGTACTGCGTTTTACTGACATGCCCTGACCTGCTACTGTATAACAATAATAGCATAGCTAGATCAGTACTATCAGTTGTACAACATGCTAGAACGCATTAACCTTCATTATACCACTTTATATCTTGTCTGCTGACAATGATTACCAAGGTTGGTGGCTACTCTGCGAACAACTACATGAAAAATCTAGCTGTGTTATTATGAATGGAAACAAAAGTTTGCAAACTCGTGGAACGTCGTTACGAAAGTGCAAAGTTTGAAGGTCCCAACTAAAGCTAAAGTACGAAAGTGAAATTGACAGTGACAGCACGCAAAACTGGCTTGTATCTCGCAAGTTGAAATAACGACTTCACGAAAGTAAAATTCGTGACTAGCAAGTAAAGCACTTTTACACAAAATACAAAACTTCGAGTTGTCAAACTGAATGAGTTTCTATTCTATAGAATCGTGTATTTAAACTTGGGATTACTGTTTATCTTAAGAGTATCAGTCAGTGCTAGTGTCTGTAAAATATGCTTCATATAGTATTACAGTAGATTGTGCTAAATGTAGTTGCCCTTTAGACAGTTTACCCAGTTTGCAGTCGTTAGTGCTACATGTAACTGTTAAACCATAAATTTCAGGGACTATTGCTTTGATACTCAACAGTTACGTTGGTCAATTGAAAAAATCAATTCCATATTATAAAAGAGTTCAGAACTAATGGGGAATAAGTACTGCATTTTACTGATAGCACTCATTTATTACCTTCCGAGTCTATTGCGTTAGGGCCCGTTTGATTGACTCTATTCTGGAACAGGAATAAACAGAATAAAAACTTTGTTCAATTTTATTGGCCACAATTCCTGCCAAGTTAGAAGAACAGCACAAATGAGTTATATCTCGCGCCCAGTTATTACTTTTAACTGGATATTTGATTGTTCTGCGAGTCAGGAGAGAATTTTGAAATTTTATTCTTATTCCGGAATAGACGGAATAGGGTCAATCGAACGCAGCCTTACTGTTTGTTATTAATGTTACCTAGAAACATCTTGCTACTATTTGGTTCCATACAGATGTGTGGTACATTTCCTGGTAACCAACATTTCTTTTGCACAAGCTGCCTGCAGATCATTTACTGCTGCCATCGCACCATGTTTATTATTTGTCAGATTACTAATTTTGTCAACACAGAAATTTTATCGACTCTTGCTTTGACCACAGTTACGTTTAGAGAATTTACAAAATCAATCCCATGTTATAGAAGATTCAAGAACTAATGAAGAGCAAGTAGTGTACGTAGATTTTCATAACACTTACTTGCTCAATGTTGCCTTATGAATCAAGCGAAGGGAAAGTTTATCCCTCTAAAGAGCAGTTCCAGCCGCGAGCATCCCCTTGGGAAAAACCCGGGCATTTGATACACGATAAATCTCGGGGAGGGCATTTGGTAGTTTTAACTGTTAAATTAGCGTATTGATCAATAATTGGCGTTTTACTGTTAAAACGTGACAATACAATCTAAACTGAAACTCGAAAGATGAAATTAACATTTGTACATGTAACGACTCTTCTTTTGGGGAAGGAACAAATTTTCACTTTTTACATTGAAGGCAAAAACGAATCTAATATTAAGGTCAAAATCTTCATAACAATGAATCTTGTTAAAATTATTCTAAGTAACAAGCGCCCCTTAAATTTGTTTAGTTTCTTATTTTTTAAAGCACCAGATCAAAAAGTATTTATTTTTTGTGGCGCCTAAATTTGAGTAAAGACGGTATACAGCCATTAAAAAAAAAAGTTGTCGTAGTCAATAATCGTTACTGGAATTGAAAGGAACTGAGGTGTTAAGCAGCACAAATAATGTTTGACTCTATTACTGTTAGCATCGACTTTGCATAATGTAGAGTGCAAGTTCATCATAATGCCACGACCATACAGTTGTTAGCAACCTTCCCTGGCACGTTATCACTACTTATAATGTACCCAAAGTTTCTCCGGTTCCACCAGCTAATCTGGCTCCATGACGTCACGGGGAAAACCCGTTATCATCGCGCTCGCAATAATTAACTTTTGAATGCAAGATTGAGCCGAATCAACTGTAAATAAACCGAAATAAACAACAATCGATACGGTAGCCATATTTGTTCGTTCTCGTGAACTTTGATCGCGCACAGAAAAGCATGCTTTGGGGACTGGGAATGACAACAAGTTTTTCCCGCTTTCTCGCACCTGATTGGCTAGTTTCATAGTCTCAGATCAGCTGGCAGTATCGAGTACTGACTATGAAAACATGTTTTGAATAGTTGTATGATAGGGGGTTGTTTATTACAACTTGATCAGCTAACCAAAGGGGTTTGTTATCAAGGAGTATTTTAATAGAGCCCTTTTCACACAAAATCCCTTGTCATTTTCCTTGTTGAAAAAGGGAGTGAAAATTCCAAGTATGACTGAGCAAAATTGGGAAAGATGCGTTGGAGCAACTGACAAAGACAATAGCCATGGACAAAGAAAGTAGTCTAAGAACAGCAACAGACCAGTTTCGTATTCCCGGTTGCCGCTGATTACATTGACTATAGACTCGTTTTTACAGTATGAGCCTCGACTTGATGCTAAATATTCATAAATTCAAATGTGGGTATGAAACATTCAAACTTTGTGCATTGTTGGAGATTCAGATCTCGCCTGTGTTTATGTAGGTTCAACATCAAGTCGAGGCTCATACTGTAAAAGCGAGTCTATAGTCGTTGTGATCAGCGGCAACCGGAAATACGAAACTGGTCTATTCTGCTATTTGTTAATTCGTGTATTTTGAAGCAAAACACGAATACTGTGAGGCTTTGTACTCATGTTCATCTCGTAAGGACTTACAAGCCTTAAATGTTTTCGTAGGGTATATAGCCAATAGTTTTGTTGTTGGATTGGCTGAGAGTTTTTGTTTATGAATTTGTTTATTACTTTTGCTCGTGATTTTTGTTGTTAATACGTTACCGGCTGCACCCTGTATTGAAAAGTAGAAAACAAATTTGAGAGTAAAGTTGTTCTTGTCTTGAAATATTTCACAATCATGATTTGTGAAGGAAATGTGCTATGTCCAGATGTATGAATTTCAACATTAGACGCTACCTGTGGGGCTTTTAACCCTAGAAAGCATAAGCCTTAAAAAGTTACACCAAGGCACAAGGGAGACGGGGGGGCGGTTAATAGAACCCTTCCCTTCTACTTTGGCAGTCGCAAAGAATTGAGACGTGTGGATTACCTAGGATATGACTGCATGCTTACACAGATAAGAAGCTGTACAAGCTCACATATAGATTGTGGAAAGTGCTGTGACTCTAACTCGGGAAGTGGCTGAGACATAACAAACAAGACCCAGGATTTATACCGTGAGTAGAAAGCCAATCAGACACCAGAATTTCAATACCCAGTGTCTGGTATTTAAGAAAATTAATAAAACCCCAACTGGCAGGGAGGCTGCCCAGAAGGCTATTTACACCAGCGTGACCCCGGGACGTGTGGTTACGAGTCTGCGCTTTAAAAACAAAATGGCCGCATTGCCTTCCTTTGTTCCTGTGTTTGTTCTATTCTTATCACGACTTTTATTTCTCGACTTATGTTTCACGACCGTTTTTCACGACATTTATTGCATGGGCAAGACCCTTCTGTGCGCGCCATTGGAAAAAAAATTCTACACCGCTGATTAAAAGAAACGTAGGCTCTGGGTTCCAGAAATGGCGGAGTCAGAGGTTGAAAGGTTTGCAATGGCGTAGTGTTTTTGGTTCCTTGATTAGATGAAATCAATGCCAAATCTGTCTTCTATGGATTAAGTGACGTTTAGGAGCTGTCGCAATGACAAAATCTCTCCAGAGCTCATCAAAAGGAGCTTGTACAGCTCTTGACTTAATCGCTATCAAACATGCAAAGCAGATGGAAATGTGGTTTCCATATTCGCTAGTGCAAAAGCTATACACAAGCAAACACTTGTTGTTAGATTTTTATCAAACTAGTTTGCACTGTGTAAGTCATTGCTGAGGTCATGGCCTGAAAATCTATCGCAAATAAAAGTATGATCACCACTCTCCCC
>JAOBRG010321752.1:0-15480 GCA_027574985.1 Umimayanthus nakama
CGAGCGGCTGTTCGCAGAGGTCTCTCTTTCCTCTCGTTCTTCGTGGGGACATGAGAGATCTCTGCTCGCAGGGTACTCCTCATGAGAAAGTTACTGCCAAATATGTCAATAATTTGGTGTTTTTTGTCACAAAAACCTCTCACAAAGTCTTCTTCTTAGATACAAATTTATTTGAAATTTCCTTACTTAAAAATTCCGTTACTTCTTTAAATTAAAATTCAACAGATTTGATTCACCTTGGTGTCATTTTGAAGGTCTTTTTAAGCCCTTTCTTGTGGTGTTCATTTTAAAGCTTGTGATGCCCGACATTTTTGTCCACATACCTATGAATAAAAATCACTGCCACATAAGTGACGTCGTCCCTGAAAAAAAAAAGATTTTTTTTATCCTGCTGCAGCAAAACTTTTCGCGGCTTCATGTGCAAAGCAAAGCAAGTCAAAAGTTGCGCTGTCTCATTAATTGCTGCACCATCGACGACGAAGGCATCGCAAATGTCATTACGCACGAAAGGCAGACAGCGGACACATTTTGGCGTTTCCGACGCAATAGTGCATGCAGTGTTGCCATCTGTGTTCAGGCATTTAGTTTCATTTAGTTTATACGAAAAAATAGTACTTGTCTAGAAAGTTAAAAGTGCCAAGTACACTGTCTTACCCCTGCAAGAACCTCACGTCCCGACCGACAGCACATGACAGTAGCGACGCGCACTTGGCACATGGTTCTATCTCGAACGAGCTACTTAAATTGAAGGCAGAAAAACTGTATATTTAAAACACAAGTTCAGCTAACTTACGTTTTGTTCCTTTTCATTTTCCAGGTGCCTAATGGAAGTTTCAACTCCCTCGAATTCAGCACAGCTAGTTCAGCCATCTTGTTTTCAAACACAACGCACACCTTAGCCTTGTCAGAGATGAATGGTGGGATATATTTTTTGACTCGTTTCCAGTCAACGGCCGTGTCCGGTGTGCGGGCTCGATTTAGTCGATAAAAGTCGATAAACGCCGATAAAAATTAACTGACAAGGAATCTCTAGGACTGATATCAGAAATTGATAAAAACCGATAAAAAATTTCGTTCCGAGTAATCAAGGAAAATATCAATGAATTCGTCAATGACAAACTTATTACCGGAGTAACCTAGTCCGTAGTGTATAGTGGCTAGATATTTTAAATGAACTGAAAGAACTAAAAAAGTAACTCTTATAATTCAAACATTAAGTTTTAATTTGTGTGTTTACAAATTTTAAAAACATAACGTACTAAGGACATACAGAACGCATGTCCACGTCCCAGATCGGCAGAGGGTCCGTACAGGGCAACAAGTCCAGGGTATAGGTAAAGCTAAAGGTCAAGACTGATCCGCACCGCAACGTACTCCATATACCCTAGATATAACCTTAGGGATAGAGACAACAAACTGGCACTTCCCCTACCTAAAACGAATTATGGAAAATCAAGTTTCCAATACAGTGGGGCAAAAATTGAAACAACCTACCAAATGATGTGCGAAATCTGAATTCCCTCGCAATCTTTAAAAGAATTCATTCTCCTTTTCCAGATCCACATGGCAATCATAGAAACCAGTCTGTAAACGTCCTTTTACCGAAGTTTTTATAATGTTTATAGTGTTACGCTGATGATTTAACTGTTTTAAATAAACTATCCATCTATCTGATTTCCTAGATTACAAATTTTGCACCATGGTGACACAGTACCGTAACTGAAAAATATTCACAAATATTTTGGATCTTTTAGCTAATTTGGGAGAAACAGAGATGAGTTTTGCAGGAATATCCAGGGATTCAATTTTTGAAATCAAGAAGAAGAATTTTGAAGTAATATCCAGGGAATCAATTTTTGAAATCAATATTTAATGGGTTATCGAAGAAGAGACAGTTGCATGCTTGCTTGGGAAGAGCGTTTGTTGCGTACTAATACACCGAAGTCATAAGGCCTGGAGCGAGCATGGAGTCGAGGCATTGCAGGGCAGGGCAAAAGAATATTTCAACTATTTTTTTTGTCCTATCCTACAATGCCTCGACTTCATGCTCGCTCCAGGCCTTTTGAGCTCGGTGTATACTATCTCCTCTCTATTCCCTCTACAATAAACTGCTTAATAGTGGGTCAAGCTGCAAGGGTACCTAACCTCCCTCACCACACACCAACAACTACTCCAGTTTACTTTCTAAAAGACGTTTATTTGGTTTTGCGTTACTACATTTTGGTGGCAATGCTGTCATATTTTAAAATAATTCTTACACATCTTGATAAGTAAGATTCTTTCCTTTAGGATGGCAATAAGAACTGACAGACCAAAACAAAATCGGCATTAGTTTTGCGCTGTTACTGTGAGTGTTTAAATAGCATGTTCACTCGGATTTGGCCTGTTCGCCTATTGGCTTGGCTTAATTACTTTCAAAAATAATTCATAACTTTTCTGCTTGGAGTTGGAGACTTACTCAGAAAATTTTGGTACGAAACCGTTTCTTCAAGCAAATGTTAGCTTTTCTTTCTATTTTTTTTGTTATTTAGATTTTTTTGCTCAACGTCACATCCAATAAAACTTTATTGTACTTTAGGTAGAAACCCGACACCTTGAAGAAGAAAACAGAGAACGCAACAGATTCCGTTAAAATCAACGCACATGCAAACGCCCCTTAAATTAAATTATGAGAGAGCCCCTTAGCGGCGAGAGGGCCCCCAAGCAGCTGCTCTTGGGGCTGCAGCGCTGCTGATGGAGGGGAAATCTGCTATGTTTGAAGTGTCAGGTGGGGGAGGCGCCTCCGAACGGGTGTCACTCTTCTTGTTCCAGGGTGCATCGCGCACCACGAACCCCTGGGACTGGCCGCTATGCTGTTTGCTGGGCGGGTTCAGGTAATGATTGACAAGGTCATGTTGGGCAACCTCCTCATGTACATCTTGCATCTGAAAACGCAAACACTCAATATCAGCAAACTACCGTACCTATGGTCCGCACACCTTGGCAATGTAGAAAAGCAAGGATTTTACCGGAGTATTTTTGAGTTTTTATTCCATTATTTTTCAAGGAGTATTCAGTCGAAACTACACCGAATTCATATTAAATTAATACTTTTTTTTCAGTGGTCACAGTCATCAGAAAGCTAATAGGGACCCTTAGATTCGACAACGAGTACGAGATTTTGGTACGATAGAAACTTGTGACTGGAGTTCGCAAACTAGTCTGCACTGCAGACCCTCCTCTAGAAACAAAAACCGCACGACACGACCCCCTTTTTCACTATCCAAAATACTGTGAGTATGAATCTCATATTTTTTGTCAACCTCCTCTGGCACAAACAATGACACAGACAGTTTCGTAGCACTAGAGGTAAAAATTGCAACACTCTGATTGCTGCATTTACTAAAACCAGGAGAGCAGTTGGTCATAAAATAAAACAGCGGCGCACTTAGTCTGCATAGCTTTACGGTCTTGTGACAGACAAAAAATTCGACTTCTGGCGCCATGTTGAACGAGTTCAAAAGAAAAGACTGGGGAGAGGAGAAAAATGGTAGGGGAGGGGGTGGGGTAGGGGAGGCTAGGCTCACTTACATATTCCTCCTCAAGCAGCAACAGTTGCTCCTGTGCCTCCTCCACATCCTCCTGAAGGCCCGACACAGTCACGGGATCATTGGTGCCAGGGCGCGGGAACCGAATGTCCACGTGATACTTGTCCATGAACTGGCGGATGGCGCGCCCTTTGCCGCCAATCAGCCGCCTGTGCACCCTCGGATCAATGTTCAACTCAACACTTACTTGATCTTCCTAAAATAGAATGACACGGCAAAGTTTAATGCTCACTTCTACGCTAGGTTTGTCATCGAAAAACAGATTGAGACAAGAAAGTAAGTCCAAAAGTACAAAGTATACCCCCCTTCCCCGCTAGCTAGGTCCTGATTTAGTAAACTTTGTAGTCTAAAAGCAATCTTTAGCCTAAACCTTTCCATTCAAGTATGTACACCAAACATGATATTACATTCCGACATTCTGCATTAGACCCCTTACTTGTTAACGGCGTAGATAACATAAAAATACCATACTACATTTTGACACATACCAGTTCCTTGACAATCTTTTCTATGGCCGCTTTAGCGGCTTCACAGTTGTGCTCATAGCCTGTCAAAGTGATCGTATCGACCTCGCCAGCATCCGCCTCATCTTGACTCAGGGCAGGGAACTGAATATTGACGTCATGTTCATCACGTATCTTCTGGATCACTTTACCCCCTCTGCCAATGATCTTAGGATGATGGGCATGATCAACGTGGACTGTCATTTTGAAGCTGCGCAAAGTCTGAAACAAGCACAACGGAAGACCATCAGTCGTGAAACCTCCTGTGCTGTTGTTCTAACATTCAAAGAGACACCTTGTTACCAAAAATTCGCGCGTCATGAAAACAATGCAAATTGACAAATTCGTGTAAAAATAATATCGCGGGAATTTTCTAAGCGCGTTTGTTTCAACAACTACTTTTCAGGGGGCGATAATTTTTACAGCAATAGTGTTTTTATTTGTTGCATGTAAATAACACACAAGAAAAACCAGGAATCGGTATTTAGTACCCTTAAAAGTCTTTGACTATTTTCTTAACAAAAACTCTTGCGTGGATTTGTTGTATGATTCTGATATGTCTGTATGTTTATCAAAAAACGGGATCGGAAGTAAAGTATACGGTTTTACTGTTTTCCCAAATAAAGATTGTTTTTTCAAAATACAAAACATTTATTTAACCGCGCTAATTTTTTTTAAAAAATGAAACCTTCAATATCGCATAACTTTCTAGAATTGAAAACATCAGCCCCTTCAATCCACGTTAACTACCTCGACGTTAATGTTCTTGTGAATTAAATAAGTGAAATCGTCATTTTGTGTAACAAGGTATTGGATCGAAAAGTTTGCTACTGAAAGCTGCACATTCCTCGATCCCGCTGCTTAAGGCTAGTTGGGTCATTTTTTTAACAAAACGGCACAGAAGCACAGAAGAAGGGTTTGATAAACACTTGAATAAATCGTTAATTTCACTGCCACCACCGCCTTTCTAGTTCAGTTTGCTCATAAAAACAAAAATTTATGCATTAAATATAAACACAATCAAATGCCAATCATGTCTTTGCTCGAGTTCCCTTCTTCCTATATATATTAACTAAAAGTATGGTACGAAGAAGTTGAGGGAACTTCTCACCAATTTAACAGTCGATACATGAAATGCAAAACGAAACTGATGTGAACCTGTCACTGTGACTGTCATGTGCGAGCCAGCCTAGCGATATATTATAAGCCTGTAAAGAGTCAAACTTACTCGGTCCTCATTCTCTGCCTCTATATCAGCCACCTGCTGTTGAAGGGCCTGGATGGCGTTCCCCACATGGTTTTTGGTGCCAGTGATGACGACACTGTTGGACTCCTCCTTGGCCGGTGGGATGGCAATGTTCACGTCATGGGAGTTCATCAGTTCACGAACGTTGGCTCCTTTTGCTCCAATGATGAAGCGGTGATAGTCAAATGGGATTGTCATCACTTCAGTGATTGGGACTAAAGCCTGGAATGACAAAGATCATTTTAAAAGATTAAGGTCTTATTGTTATTCGTCATTCAAGGTCGCAGCAACTTTCAAGCATAACTTTGAGAAACCTGAATAGGGGGCGGCTATAAAACTAACAACTGGAGAATGCAGAAGATGAAAATAGGAGTTTGTTTTTAAGGCGGTCTAGAAAGGCAAAAAAACATGACCGTTTCTTAATAAGTCTACACAAATGACTATAAGATACTGTCAAGTTATAGAAGCATTTTCCAGTTCCTAACCTTCTGAAAGATTTATAGTTACATTGTAAGCAAAAACATGGGCCATGTTGATATATGCAGGGAAAATGTTGGGTTTTTATGAGTTTAAGTGTCAGAGGGCTGATCAGTTAGTGATATCGGTTATAGGGTCAAGTATGAAATTGGGAGAACAGAGTGGTTGAGGAGTACATATGAATAATTCACCAGGTTTGATCAAGCTAAGGTTTACAGACTTTATCAACAGAATTTTGAAAGCTAGTGGAAGGACCTTCCGAATACAGTTGCCAATGAGCACACTTCAGCCGAGTTTGATTGCAAATATTATTCAGAACATACCAGCAAATCTTCCTTAGCAGCTTCGCAATCATCCTTCTTTCCAGTAATGATAATAATATCACACTTGCGTGGGCTTGGTGGAGGCGTCAGTTCAGCATCACCATTCACAGCTTCATGCATGTCTGGGCTACCGTTGGTCATTTCACGGTCAGGGAATTTGATCTGAACATTATTAGAGGTAGTGACATTCTGCACATTGGCCCCCCTGGCTCCCATGACGGCACGGTGATGCTTTTGAGCTATTACACACTCAATGGAAACCATGGACTCCAGGTCATGCACAATCTCAAGGATCCTTTGTTTGGCACCTGCAAAGCAACCAATGACATGGTTGGAATCGACAACAAGACCAACCATTCTGAGATATTAATGATGAACTGGAACTGAATTGTGAAGTTATATCTCCGCATTTCCTTGAAGTCAACTATTTCTGAATTAACACTGGAAGACTAGTTTTGAAAAACAAAATAATCTGCAATGGCAAGTAAGTTGAACATGGGTTTAGACTAACAAGGGTCAATATGGTTTGATTATTGCCTACGTGGCTTGGTGTATAGCTAGAAGATGACCTATTAAGTTAAAAATCTTTTGTTAAAAATCTTACAAACCAAAAACCTATAACATTTTATTTTATCAGGTGAGCTATGAACAAAAAGATCCAACCATTGGACCATTATTGGTTAAAACCCACATAATTATTTTTGAATTAAGAGAAGATTTATTACAATACTTAACAGTGTTTTTGACCTATAAGGAGTTTCACCATGTACCTTCAACGCAGTCCTTAGCACCCTTCAGCACTACACGGTCCGAGTTGGTTCCTGAGCGAGGGAAGCTCACAGCTACACCCCCAAACTCATCTGCAATCTCCCGCAGGACTTCGCCTCGCTTGGCCACAAAGTGCTTGTGGTGTTTGGGATCAACATGGACCTCTCCCTCAATTACATTGTCCTGTAGAGGATTTGCAAATGACACGATAATTAATGAACAGTCAGATAACACAACAGTTTAGAGAACTGAAAAAAAAATCATGGAAAATGTTGAAGTGTCATTTCTGTCCGTCCCTTGACTAACCAAATGTCTTTCTTTTTCAACTGTTTCTATATTACTGTAAACAATTTTTTTCAAAAAACAAAAGTTTTTTCTGTATTGCAGGTAAGCTGAATTGGGTTTGATCAAAAAGGGTTGATAAACGGTATGTGTTTCATGTACAGCTGACGTTTCAAGTGTTAGCCCTTCGTTGGAGCAAACAGTTTCTCTGTTACGCTGTAACTGTCAATATACAGGATTGCTTTTGCCCTTCTCATCTGTGCAGTATTTTTTGACACTGTTTTTTGGTCTGTTTACTACTGACTGATAGCTCTTCTGTTGGTCTGTCAGCCTACAATCTATTTCACTTGTCTGTTGGCCTTCTTCTCTTCTGAACTGTCCACCAGCTCGTCTTACATTCTTGTCTATCTGTCTGTCACTGGAAGACTTGTTTTGAAAAAAGACACTGTTTTTTTTTTCTCCATTAGTGACTAAGCCGAATACAGGTTTGATCGAAAAATGTTGATCTGGTATGTTTTCTCCTGTAAGGGTTGAGGTGTAGCTGAGGTTTCGAGCATGAGCCCTTAGTGGGAGCTGAGTTCCTGGATCTGTCTATCAGCCTGTCTACTTGGCAGACATTCTATCCATCTGTCTGTGTCAGCTTCCATTGTTTCCTACATTATGCCTTCATTTTACCTATCCATTTCTCTGTTCATCTATTCATCTGTCTTTCTATGTCATTAAATACTATCAACTTTTGTGCAAACGTTACCAGCTCTTTGATGGCCTTCATGAGATCCTGCTTAGCCTCCTCCACGGATTCCTTCTTGCCAATGATTGTAATCAGTTCCTTGTCATCATCCTTAGCAGCAGGGAACACAATACGAGCACCAGTCTTCTCACGCACTTTGCGGATGTTAGTACCACCACGACCAATCAAGAACCGATGGTGTTCAGGCTTGGCTCTGAGTTCAGCAGTGAAGCTAGACAGCTCCTGGAACAAACAGTATTTATAAGATACCTTGCATCTGAGTCATTGTTGTGTTAAAATTGCTGTCAACAAAGCGAAACGCCTATTGCACTTATCAAGTTATGCGCTCCTTGATAAAACAAGATTGATATTGAGCGAGAGTAAATTTTTGACAAAAATTGTTGGCAAATGTATAGACCCATGTGTTACAGACAAATTGAAAAAGTTCCAAGTTTTAAGAAATATTGATCAGGAGTATGTAACATTCTTACAAGTAACTTGCATGTGTAACTCACAAACAAAAAAACTTTCTCACTTTTTGAGTGATTTACTTGTTATGTGAAGCCCTGAACAGTCTATGCCTATTTTTGAAAAGTTTTTCTAGGCAAGAGATCATAGCTTGAACTCTTGGAGACAGCCAGCAGCCTGTCAGCTGGTGTAGCTAGTAGCAAGGACCTCACCCTGGGTTGACTTAGAAACACATCCCACAAATAATTTTATGTGTTTAGTTTTGCAGAATCACTTTGATTTTCAGAGCTTCGATTTCCATTAAAGTACAAAAGTGGAGACAATTTTCAAATTCGAGAAAATTTAATTCACTCATTTTTGGAGGAGCCAGAATCCTGAACAAGTACCATACCTTTTCATTGGCTAACTGCTGCAGCTGTTTCTTTGCCTTGTCAGCATCATCCTTTGGGCCGCGGATGATGATCTTGTCACTGTTGCCCCCCTCAGGTGGGAACTTGATGCTCACTCCACCACACTCCTCCATGATGGAGCGAATGAGGCGACCCTTTGCTCCAATGATGGAGTTGTGCAGTTTGTGGGGAATGGAGATTTCAATCTGGGTCACATTGGCCTGTTTTGTTTCAAGAAAATCCTTAGTTAGGGTCGAATGATAATATATTTAGGCTACTACACTTGTTCTGGCAGCAAGGTTCTGTACAGAATTTTCCATGCCCAATACAAACCTGGATATATACTGATTTGCAAAGAATCAAACCTGGAAATAAATGATCCATCCTCAATGTTTTTCTTGGTGGATCACAATGTTTTCTTTTAAAATTCCATGAAAATAAAAAAAAGCTGCATTCTTGAAGAGAAACTTCCAATTATTCAGCAACAAAAAAAAATTAATCGTGTTCATATGTATTATAAGAACAATTAGAATTTGTTATCAATAAAACTTAACCCATCAATCAAAACCTTATTTGTTCATTATTAATCAATCATGATCTTGGTCACTTACCAGTTCATTCTGAATGGCCAGAATCTTTTCTCGAGCCTGTTCTACTTGCGCTTTGTGCCCAGTAATAACAATGACATCACTGTCACTTCCTTCTGACGGCAGGTCAATCTTTGTATCTGTTTCCTCACGGATCTGAAAATGCAACCAATAATTGCTGTTATCAAGTATTGGCTTCTCATACTAGCTTTTTTTGTAAAATCATGTTCAGCATTCTCTTGTCTATAGGATATAGCATCTGACTAAACTCAATGACCAACTCTGCAAAACAAAATGTTGATCTCAATCTGTTTGAAACAAAGTCTTGAACTTTAAAGCTTTAAAAGCTTTTGTGATCCAGGCAATCTGCCAGTGCAGTTAATCTGCCAAATTCTGTTTCTTCCAAAGAAAAAAGTACCGGAAAGTGGTTGTAGCTATTCTACTGGGTAGACATTGAACCAGTTTTCACAAGTGTGATTTAAAGAGAACTAAAATTGTGTGAGCCTGTTAGGGTGAAAGCAATCTGAGCTCTTTTAAACACACAAGTGTAACTAATTCCATATTTAACTCAAGGATTTTTACATCAAATTTGTGTCACATAACCAATAAATGTCAAAAGCTTTTGTACAGTTGTATACATGTCTAAATGCACATTAACTATGACACTTAACAATTATTCTCTGAAATCGAGGTGAAAAGTGGCAGAATATTCACCGACATGCGAGATTGAAGAGAATAATTGTATTAGCATATACAAACTCGGTGACAACACAATATATTCAAGAAAAGTAAGCAAGAGTTTCAGTTTGATCGCTTTTAATTTCTCCCAACCTATCAACAGTAATGGGCATGCACTCACAGTTGGCCGCCTCATTTCCAGGCTCAATTTATGCATGAAACTTACAGTTAGCACAAAGATGGCAGCTTGGCAAACGAGCTTTGAAGGTTTCATAAAATTTGGCGAAACCTTTACGATGTCTATTAAAGGTGACCGGACAAAACTGTTGTTTAAGTTAGTAATACCCTGAAATAGTTCTGTGAAGGCAGTTGCAGTTAAATTCAAAATAGAAATTGAAAGAACAAATTGTGAAGTTTCCTTCGGAAATAATGCCATGTGCTTGCTGTTGGAGTGTTGGAAATCACAACCATTTTTAAGAGAGATAGCGACAATCACATTTTCTTGAATGGAGACATTTTGCTTAATGGAAGTTGAGTTGACTTGGACGGGACTTTAAAATGGAGCCGTGGAAGGGCAGTTATGGATCAAGAAAAAACATCAATGAAGCTTGGCGATCAGGACAGAAGACACTCGACAAGTGAGCAAATTGTTTGAGTTGTGTGTTAAAACGTTGTTTATCTCTAAAATTTTCATTCCTAATTTTGTAGCTTTCTTTGTATCGCTAGGAATTGTAATATCTTGCATTTGCAAGACTTCTTTCTTGGTCACTTCAGCAAAACGAGAGTATACGCCGGCCATTCCCATTGTTTCATTATCCACCTCCAAGGAGGTGGACAATGTCCATTAGCCAGAGATAGCGAACCAATCAAATTGCTTGAATTTCCAACGTCACCGAGTTTGTATATGCTAATAGTATATATTCTGTTTTCAGCTGTTTAAGACTGTTTTCATTAATACAAGTCATTCTTTAAACCTGTTCAGGACTCCAACTTAAAATCACCTTTACCCTCCAGAAGGCCCCAAAATCAAGAAAGTCCACAGAGGGCTTAGCACAGATTTTACAAGATACTATCACTGACACAGTAACAAAGAAACTCAAAAAGAGTCAGCCATTACCTTCTTTATTGTAGAACCACCTCTACCAATAACATTCTTGTGAAACTGTTTGAAGATTGGCACTTCCATGCAATAGTTAGCAGCTTTCTACATAATTGAAACAGAAAGGAAACAGCACAAGTTTAGGACAAAGAAAACAAAGTTCCCAAGATTTTCAATGAGCAAGCGTTCTAAGGTGTTTGGAATTTAAACTTTAAGCATTTGGAAGTTAAATTTTAACTTCCTTGCTGTTAAAAACCATTCATTATTTCACTTTGAGAAAATCTGATTTTTGTGTCGCTATAATTTACCAAACAAAAACTACATGTAACACTTATTTAATTATTGAAAATCTATTTCTAAATATATAAACCTACAGCCACTTTCTATTGTGGTGACTGGCTGGCCAAACCAGACAGTCTTCAAATGGAATGCAACAGCTACCAGAACTAGAAATGACCCTGTTAGGGCTAAAGAAGTTTAGCTTTCCATGAAAAATGGCCAGAACCCATTTTCTTTGGCCAGCCAGATATGATAAATGAAAAGCAGTCTAATAATAATGTTGATAAGACAATCTAGTCATAATGGAGAGTAGACCAGTTGCGTATTCCCAGTTGCAGCTGATTATAATGATTACAGACTCGTTTTTACAGTGCATGCTTTCACTTGAAATGAGCTAGCCGCAACTCTGTGTTTTGTTGGATATTCAGATCTTGCCCGTATTCAGGAATATCTAAAGACTATATATCACTATTGGGGTTTTTTAATACTTAGAATCTACTTATCAATCTTTTACACATTGCAAAGAAAACTGATTTGGATATTTTTTCATGGTGCAATTAGTGATCAAACAGGTGAAATTTCACTTCTGGTTTTAAAATGACCATGCAAAAGAAAGAATGGGTACAAGTTGGGCAGTGACCTCGTTATAGAAGTCATACTTAGAGTCTCCAATCGCTGGAGGAAGATCTGGTGTTCTTTACATCTGTTGTTTAAACAGTGGAACCCTGGTTAATTGATAGGCCAAGGGTACAGAAAAATTATTTTGCTAAACCTTGAATATTGATATATCAGGATTTGGCCCCATACAATTTACTGTAACTTTTGCTGAGTGAGCAAAAGATTGTTGATCCTTATACTGGGAACAGGTTACATGTACTACCAAAGATTATGAAACCGGGATTCCACTGTAATACCAAAAATCAAGAAACACAAAACAAGATATTTCTCCAGCCATTGAATACTCAAAGTATGAATTCTGGAAACGATGTCACATTATCCAACTTGGGCCAATTCTTCCTTTTGCATAGTTATTTTAAACTCGGAAGTAAAATTTCCTGTTTGAATGCTAATTGAGCCACAAAAAAAATCAAAATCAAAATTTTTTTTGCTTTTTATATCAGAATGTTAACTAGATTCTAAATATAAAAAAAAAAACTTGTTGAGGCTAACACTGTAAAAACAAGTCTATAGTCATTGTAATCAGTGGCAAATGGGAATACGAAACTGGCCTATTCTCACAGAGCATTTTTAAAAGCCATCAAAACAATGTAGAATCTTTTTATCTGCCATTGTTAATCTTACCAACTCGGCATTCAGTTTGTTCATGTAGGCATACACTTTGTCAACATCACTTCTTGGTCCTCGCAGGGTGACAACATCACTCTTCTTGCCTGCATCGGGAAAGGAGACTTGCACCTCAGGATACTTGTCTCGCACCTCCCTGATCTTCTCACCCTTGGTGCCAATGATTGTGCGATGGAATCGGTGTTCAATGATGATGTCCCTTGACTTTTCATTTTCCTTCAAAATGAACAAAAGAACAAAGTCTAGAAGAATTCTTACTAGTTTGTCTTATACTGACTGGTAAAACAATTTCAAGAAAAGCAAAACAAGGTGTTACAAGTAATCTTCAACAACTCTACTTGTTGAGCTGATTTTAAGAAAAAAAGTACTGCAAATGCTTCTTTATTTCATAAAACTTTCTAGAAGCCATGTTTATTGTATTTTTTCTGATTTAAATTTGTTTCTTTCTTAGAACCAGGCTTTGAAGGTGGCTTCCAAACAAAACATTAGTCAATGAGTAAATAAACACTTTCAAGAAGGGCAATTTGAATGCAAATTTTGTAATCAACAGTTGTAATGTTGAGGTAATTATAACCAGCACCCGCATGTCAAACTAGCCTACAAGATGCTGGAGTAGCTCAACCAGAAGCAATGAGCCAGAACCCAGGAGACAAAAATAATATAATTAGTTATGAGCTTTCGTCCAAACAATTGAAAAATTTTAAAAACTAGTTAATACCGTGTAAGTTTACTCTTAAAAAGAAACAAACAAATGTTTTTGCAACAGGCCTTCATAAGCTTCTCAAAGAACCTGACAAAATTCTGGGGCCAAGTGTATAACAATCCCATTCATAGAATGTTTGCAACTAAAAACAATTTTCTTACCAGTTTCTTAGCCATTTGTACAATCTCTTCCTTGGCAATTTCCACTCCTTTGGGTGAACCTTCAATCCGTATGATGTTACTTTTCTCAGTGTTGGAAGGGATTAAGATGGATGTTCCAGTGTCACGTTTGATGCGGTTTACTACAGAAAGAAAATTGATATTAGTAACATATAGCAGCCATTATCCGTTCTAAAAGAAAAACCACACAACTCAAATAATTCAGAAAGCCTAGAGCCCTATTCACAGCTTAATTAAGGCTGCATTTGACTGACCTAATTTCAACCTACCTGGAATCAGACTAGAATTTCAAAATTCACTTCGGATTCGTAGAACAATCAAACTTCTAGTTAAAAGCAAAGACTGGGGCAAGTGGAATTGTGGCCAACAAAGTTTTTATTCTGAACAAAACTTTTACTCTGTTTATTCCTAAACACACCCTAAGACAGATTGAATAAAACTAATGTCAAACATTGGCAAAAGTTCTGTTCCACAAGAGGTTGGGTTCTTAGTATTGTAGATGGTGCTCTTCAGTTGTGCACACCCCCCAGAAAGCAGATTTGCTACAACATAAAAATTTCTTTTCTTTGACACACATTCCACACTTACTACTCACTGTTTGCTCCATTCTTGCCAATGACATGTGGGTGAAACTTCTGATCAACACTGATTTCAGCAAAGGCCATGGATGCTTTCTACAAGCAAAGACAACACTTCTTTTACTTCTTGTTAAAGCAATAAAGCACACAAACTAAAAATGCCAAGAAAAGGTAAGTTAGTTTGTGAGAAACTGGCAATCAAAGAGTTACAAAACTATTTTTGCTTGAGAGACCAAGTATGAAAGTATACTTGTGTATGATTGTGTAATCTCTTACACTATGATTTGCAATGAAAACACAATACCTTACATGGTCAACCCACAGTATACATGTTTTTGTATAATGCCTGAGAAGAAAATGGCGGATTTCTAAACCAGTTCCTTAAACAAGACCAGAAGCGATACCTTGATTTGATCACTAGCAACTTGTGAGCAGCCACAAGAGCAATCTTGTATTCAACAGACATTTTTTTATGCATGGGTAGAATGTGACAGTAATGACACTTTAGTAGAGACAGCACTGTCACTGCCGTAATAGCACTCAATGTTCACAATAGTGGAACAGTGATGCCACTTGACAGTGATATGACACCAATGTTACTGTTGTGACAATAACAACTTCTATTTGACAATAGCAAAATACGCGACAGAACTGCACACTAGCTTTTATGCTGAAAAGTGCTAACTGTGCAACTGATGTTACAACGCTGTCACTTCTATTTCTGTTAGCTGTTATTAATATGACATCGGTGTGATACACCACTACCACAGCATTATCAGTCTCATTCACTGTTGCAATACTGTTAGATTCTCACTTAACGAATAAATGGTAGGGTGAGGAACACAATAAAAATTGTAGATGGTAAAATTCAATGTAAATTTAAAGGTTATCTAGCAAGTTCCCTTGCCCTGAAACTTTACTGAAGATATGCTGAACATAAAGAAACAAGGAGTGCTGGCCATTGGATCTTACCAGCTCCCTAGTGAAAGTCTCCAAGGCCTCTCGCGCACGTTCAACTTCCTGAGGTGGTCCCTCCAGGGTGATTGTGTCCTTTTCATCGCTGAATTCAACATGTACCTATGGATCAACACAGTCAGCAGTCAGTTGATTTGGTTACTGATTCAAATTTGTCAGCACCATAAGCAAAAAACACCAGTTAGATTCAACGTGAATTTCTATTTCTGTCCTACTCAATTTTCTGGATTACGGTTCAAACATTATACAGGGTGTCAAGCACTTTAGGGGTCCAAAAATATAGGATTATAGGACAACATTACCCGAAAATATAGGACAAAATCC